>CAUYLG010051858.1:0-45851 GCA_963573385.1 Cacajao melanocephalus | reverse complement strand
TTATTCCTTCCTGTCTCCATTGTTAAGTACAATTATTGGCATAAAAGAGGTTTTTAATACCCATTTTTAGACTGCATTCTAGCCTGGGCAATAGAACAAGAATCTCGTTCTCTCTCCCTCTTTTTCTTCCTCTTTCATTCTGTCTTACATTCTTTTTTTTCTTTCTTTCACTCTCACTTTCTTTCCTCTCTTTTTGTTTCTTTCAAAAAAAAAATTAAAAAAAAAAAAAAGAAATACCCGAGACTGGGTAATTTATAAAGTAATTCATGGCATTGGAGGCATGTCTACCATGCTGGAGGGGTGTCCATGGCCTTGGAGGCATTTCCATGGCGATGGGGGCGTGTCCATGGTGTTAGAGATGTGCCCATGGTGTTGGAAGTGTGTCCATAGCATTTGGAGGCATGTTCATGGCATTGAGGCACGTTTGTCATGTTGAAGGTGCATCCATGGCATTGGGGGTGTGCCTGTCATGTTACAGGTGTGTTCATGGCATTGTAGGTGTGTCCACTGTGGTGGAGGCATGTCCATGGTGTTGGAGGTGTATCCATGGAGTTGGAGGCATGTCCATCCCATTGAAGGCATGTCCATGGGATTGGGGGTGTGTCCATGGTGTTGGAGGCGTGTCCATGGTGTTGGAGGCGTGTCTATGGGGTTGGAGGCGTGTCCATGGGGTTGGAGGCGTGTCCATGGGATTGGAGGCGTGTCTATGGGATTGGAGGCGTGTCCATGGGATTGGAGGCGTGTCCATGGGGTTGGAGGCGTGTCCATGGGGTTGGAGGCGTGTCCATGGGGTTGGAGGCGTGTCCATGGTGTTGGAGGCGTGTCCATGGTGTTGGAGGCGTGTCCATGGTGTTGGAGGCGTGTCCATGGGGTTGGAGGCGTGTCCATGGTGTTGGAGGCGTGTCCATGGTGTTGGAGGCGTGTCCATGGGATTGGAGGCGTGTACATGGTGTTGGAGGCGTGTCCATGGGATTGGAGGCGTGTCCATGGTGTTGGAGGCGTGTCCATGGTGTTGGAGGCGTGTCCATGGGGTTGGAGGCGTGTCCATGCTGTTGGAGGCGTGTCCATGGGGTTGGAGGCGTGTCCATGGGATTGGAATCGTGTCCATAGGATTGGAGGCGTGTCCATGGTGTTGAAGGCGTGTCCATGGGATTGGAGGCGTGTACATGGTGTTGAAGGCGTGTCCATGAAGGATTGGAGGCGTGTACATGGTGCTGAAGGTGTGTTTATCTTGCTGGAGGTCTATACACGGCATTGAAAGTGTGTGCATAGCATTGGAGGAATCGCCATCCACTGAAGGCTTGTTAAAGGAAAGACCAGAAAGGAAGGTTGGGCTCTTGCTGAAGGGTCTTTGTTGTGGGGACTTGGGCGTTGGAGCAGTGGAGCCTTGAGGGGCCCTGGGAAGGCATGCAGCTTGATTTGACAGGGATTTAGATAAAAATCACTGGTATGGTTTGGCTGTGTCCCCACCCAGATCTATCTTGAATTGTAGCTCCATAATCCCCACATGTCACGGGAGGTAATTGAATCATGGGACGAGTCTTTCCTGTGCTGTTCCTGTGATAGTGAATAAGTCTCATGAGATCTGATGGTTTTATAAAGGGCAGTTCCCCTGCACACATGTTCTTGCCTGCCACCATGTAAGATGTACCTTTGCTCCTCCCTCACCTTCTGCCACAATTGTGAGGCCTCCTCAGCCATGTGGAACTGTGAGTCCATTAAACCTCCTTTTCTTTAAAAATTACCCACTCTGGGGTATTTCTTCATAGCAGTATGAAATGTACTAATACAATCACCCTCCCAGGGTAGGGTGAGAGTTGGGCTGAGGCCAGGAGGGGCAGAGAAGCCTGGGAGGGGACAGAGAATGGAGGCTGAGGAGGGCATGAAGGAGGTAGAATGATAGAAGTCTGGGGTGACAGGAAACTGGCAGTTGCTGCTTTTCTTGGGTCATTCCATGTGATTGCCTCGAGTTTCCATCTAGGTGGGCCTGCTACCCACAGTGGGTTGGCCTAGGACCCCAGGCTCCATGAGCTTGGCACTGGCCAGAGTCCTGCAGTTGGTGGTGGTGGGGCTGAGGTTTAAATCTCACAAGCTTTCCTCTAAAGCCTGTGAGGGGGCCCGGCCCAGGCCACTGAGTCTCCAAGGATTGTCTTGGTGGTGGTGCAGGAGGGATGCTCCTTAAGTTTTGTCTTAATTTGAGGTCCCACTGAAGATTTTGAGACAGGGAGAAGGGTGCAGGTGTCCTGGGAGCTGGCCAGCGATGCAGTGTATAGTCTTCAGCTGGCCATAACAAAATACCACACAGTAGGCGCCTTGAACTGCAAATGTGGACTCTCCCGCAGCTCTGGAGGCTGAAGCCTGAAGTCCAGTGCTGGCAGCCAGGGGAGGCTCCTTCCCGCCTCTTCCAGCTTCTGGTGGCGCCAGGGCTCCTTGGCTTGTGGCCGCATCCGCGTCTGCTTTCATCCTCTCACGGCTCTCTTCCCTCTCTGCCGGCATTCACGTTTCTTGTTCTTTTATTTATTTATTCTTTTGAAACAGAGTCTGACTCTTGCCCAGGCTGAAGTGCAGTGGTGTGATCTCGGCTCGTTGCAACCTTTGCCTCCCAGGTTCAAGCGATTCTCCTGCCTCAGCCTCCTGAGTAGCTGGGCACACCTGGCTAATTTTTTTTTTTTTTTTTTTTTTTTTTAGTAGAGACGGGGTTTCACCATGTTGGCCAGGCTTGTCTTCAATTCCTGACCTCAGGTGATCTGCCTGTCCTGGCCTCCCAAAGTGCTGGGATTACAGGCATGAGCCACCACGCCTGGCCCCAAGTTTCTATTTCATAAAAAGACCCATCCTATTGGATGAGGGCCCACGCAAATCCAGTGTGACCTCACCTTAGTGACGCCTGCACACACCCTATTCCAGTAAGTTCACATTCACAGGTTCTGGTGATGCGAACTGCTTAGGGGCATGATTCAACCCAGTATAGGGGTGATGCCAGGAAGGGAGGGCAGCCCACTGAGGGTGTGTGGCCCAGTTAGTCACTGCTCTGGGAAACTCATTTAAACCTGTTGGAGACCCTGGAGGGCAACCAGGGAGGCCAGACGCCGAGCTGCAGTGTGAGAGAGCTGCGGTTCACCCAGCACCTCCTGCCCGCTGCTGGCTGAGGTGACTCACGGGCAGAGCAGTTGGGTCAGAGGCACAGGAGGGCTTCCTGGGTCATCCCTTTGCCTACATAGGATTCATCCTGTCTCATCTTTGAGATCCCTGCAGCCTGGACAGAAAAGGGGCATGTCTGTCGTCTGGGGAGCTTGGGCTGAGAACTCCCACTGCCCCAATCCTGAGACCCCCCTCCCCACATTCATGTCTCTCTCTCCTGTTATTTCTAGGAATATTTTTATTCATCGTTCATCTTGGCACTTAGTGTTGACATTCCAAGAACAGTCAAACAAGATAAATGTCCCCTCTCCAGGACCCACAGACCGCTGCCTCTCCCTGCTGTAAATTCAGTTCTAGCTATTGAACAGTCAGGGGTGACTGCGCTGGGTTAGGTAGAGGGAGGCGGGCGCCGGGCCTGTAGGGGAGGGGGAATCATAAGGTGCTGGCGGGAGATAAAGCCCTGAGACCAGATGTGATGACACCTGGCCAATGCTCGAGGGCCCTGGGGAGCCCGGGCTCTGGCACAGCCTGCCCGTGGGGGTGCCAGCTCTGCCCCGCATGGGTGCACCAGACCGTGGGGCTCTTTGGGGTTCGGGTTCCTGTGTGGGTCTACACAGCTGCTCATGGCTCAATGTCCTGTCCATGTTGCTGACCTGGGCTGCTCTGCCTTCAGATGGGGTGTGTATTAGTCAGGGCTCTTGCCGGGAAACAGAAGGTGTTCAGGAGGCGTTAGGTAGATAGACTGCTGGGTCCCTCAGGAGGGCTTTGTTGTGAGGGATCAGCTCACACCGTCATAGAGCCGAGAAGTCCCACAGTCCACTTTCTGTAACACTGGGACCCAGGGGACTGAGAGGGTAAGGCCCAGCCCAAGTCTGAAGGCCTGAGGACCCTGAGTGCTGGCATCCAAGGGCACAAGGAGATGAATGTCCAGCTCGGGAAGAGAGAAATCCTCCTTTTCTCCACCGATGGTGTATCTGGGGCCTCAGTGGATCGGATGGGCCACCTCCATTGGTGACGGCCACCTTCTGTACTCGCTCTACTGATTCAAAAGCTAATGTATTCCAGAAACTCTCCCACAGCTATACCCAGAAATCCCGTTTTCTTCGTGGTGTTGGAGGTGAATCCGTGATCAGCACGAATGCCCTAGGCACTGAGCACTCACTGCCCATCCCAGGCACCACACAAGCCTGTGGCCTGCGCCTCCCTCTGTGGGTGGGTACTGTTACCAACACGTTTTTTACATGGGAGACCAGAGCTCAGAGGGGTGAAGCCATCTGCCTGAGGTCACACAGCTGGTCCATGGAGAAGCCTGGGCTCTGCTTCCCAGCTCTGCCTGGCCTTGCCCCACAGCCTCTGCCTGATGCTCTTGCCGAGGGCACCACAGTACTGCGGAAAGGATAAGTGACATAATGAGCTCAGACGCCCTTTGAAGACCAGCCTCTGGCGAACGTCAGCTGCCATGCCTCTCTCTGGCCCCCAAGCCAGGCTATCCCTTAGCCCAGTCGGGTTAATACATAAATAAACCATCACAGGGTGTCCCATTTCTACCGCACAGGATTTGCGGGGTCATTAGAGATGAATTAGGTCAGCTGTCGGGAGGCATCTACACTTGGTAGATGCTCCGTAAATGGGCTCTGCCCCTCCTACATGCCTCTGTCCTTGCAGTGCTCGAGATGGTGCTGAATGAGGCCTCTCGCTTCTGGGCCCTGTGCTGGGAACAGGGCTGGGGCTGGGCACAGATCTGAGACCTTGTCCTGCACCTCAAATGGCCCGTCTGGCTTGGGGGCCAGAGAGGCATGGCAGCTGACATAGGCCCAGAGGCTGGTTTTCGAAGGGCGTCTGAGCTCATCACATCACTTACCCTTTCCGCAGTACTGTGGTGCCCTCGGCAAGAGCATCGGACGGAGGCTGTGGGGCAAGGCCAGGCAGAGCTGGGAAGCAGAGCCCCGGCTTCTCCACGGACCAGCTGTGTGACCTCAGGCAGATGGCTTGACCTCTCTGAGCTCTGGTCTCCCCATATATAAAACATGTTGGTAACAGTGCCCACCCACAGTGCCGGTGTGAGGCTGAAAGGGGAAAGCAGAGGCCGCAGGCTTGCGTGGTGCTTGGATGGGCAATGAGTGCCCTGTAAGTACAAGCTCTTAGTATGACCGTCCCCATTTTCTAGAGGAGACTGAGGCTCAGGAAACTAGAGGGCTCACTCAGCACCCTTCCCATGTGATGAGGGCTGGAGTGAAAATCCCAGCTCTGTCCCAGGCTCTGGCCTCTGTGTGTTGAGATCCTTAGGTAGAGAGAAGTTGTGCCTGGCAGAGGGAAAGATGGCCACAGTGGGAGCAGTCAGGGAGGGCTTCCTGGGAGTGGGGGCACCTAGGCAGTGGCCTGAAGGGTGGTTAGGACTTGGCTCAGCTGAGAGGCAGTGAGAGGTCACTCCTGTTCAGGGCAAGGAACGGGCCACACTCTTCATAGCTGAGTCGGGGAGCAGGCATGCTATTCACCAGCAGCCAGTGGAGACCGAGGCTTAGAGAAGACGGGCAGCCTGGCAGGGCCGCTCAGGGGGCGGGGCAGGGGAGAGGCAGGGAGCCGGGACTCACCCCCACACCCTCACTCCCTCACTCCCACCTCCCTCTCCTCTCCTTCCGCCCTGGCCAGTGTGTGGCATGGCCCCCAGGCAGGCTCATTGTCCTGTTGGGAGTTGGCAGCGAGAGCTAAGACGCTTGCTCTCAGCTGGCCTGGATGGAGCTGGACACACTCAAGTGCCAGCCAGTGAGGTGGGCATTTCAAGGGACCTGGATCACAGGAGCTGGTGCTTGCAGGACACAGGTCACCAGGCTTGGGAGATTAGGGGTGACATCCTCAGACTTGACCTCCATGCCCCAGGCCTAGAATGTCCACTCGATCTGGGGATGACCCTAGTTGGCTTGGGTGCCACCAAGCAGCCGGGCAGGCCTTCCTGTAACAGTGTTGGCGGGTTGGCATGGGGCCGGACAGTGGACGGCCACCCCTGGTGAATGGCTGCCTGGCCACTGTCATCCTTGTGGGTGGCCACAGGTTCCTCTACCCAGCTCTGCTGTGCACTGAAATTGCAGGAGAGGAGGTGGGGTGGGTGGGGTGCAGGGGTGTGTGGCTCTGGGCTGGGAGGCAGGAAAGGGAGCGTCTTTGAGTGGAGATAGAGTTCAAGATGTAACAGCTGCCTTGCAGGGGACACAGTGGGGCACCCACTGGATGTGACCTCGTGCTAGGCTCTGTGCTGAGGGCAGGGTGCTCTCCGAGGTCTGAATAGTCAGCGTCCTCCAGCCCCAGGTAGAATCTGAGGCCTCTGTCCCACCCGCAGGAGGGAGCCAGATGGGGGGCAGGAGAGGAGGGAGGGAGTCAGGGGAGGAGGGACTCGAGGGGGGGAGACATAACACAAGTTGCTGACAGGGCAGGTCTGGCAGTGCCCAGAAGTCCATGCCCATATCAGGCGTGGCTGATGGTGGGCCTCAACTGGCCTTCCAGGGAGGAGGTACCGACACCAAGGCTGCAGCTATGACTGCATTTTCCAAGGCTGGAAACTGAGGCTGGAAGATGTGTGACCACAGCCCACTGTCAGCCAATTCACAGCAGTGGGGCCAGAACTGGGGTCAGCCTGAAAGGTCCCTCAGAGGGAGTAAATTACCTGTCCCTACCGGAGCCCAGGTTGTGTCTGAGAATGTACCAGTGTCAATGCCGGAATGCCACGAAGGCACTGGGCGCTGCCTCTAAGGCCTGGAGGTGAGCAGACATATGCATGCAAGTCTGCGTGTGTGCATGCATGTGCACACGCTTGTGATTCGGAGCCCTGCCTCTCTTTGCTCTTCTCCCTCAGCTTCCTTCATTGCTCAGGCCTGTCCCCCTCAAGGGAGGAGCTCTCAGTGGCCTAAATGACAAGCTCATTGGGAGAGGGAGGTAACCTGCTTGCATACCTCTAGGGCCAGGAGGCTCATTACCTTGCAGACAGCCCGCTGCTTGAGCACATCGTGAGACTGTGAGGAAGTCCCTCCTTAAGCTGAGTCAAGCCACGCTCGTGTCCCTGCTCCTGGCTGTGCCATGGAGGCCTTGGATGGCGCTGCTGCTGCCCAGGCCCTCCCGCAGTGAGAGTCCCAGTCTCCTTCCAGTCTGGCCCCGACCACTGTCCTCCAGATGAAGGCCAGTTCCCCGAGGAGGCTCCTGACTTCACCAGCACCTCCCTTTGCCCACTCACACTGACCTGGACTGAGGTGTGAAAAGTGCACTTGTGCCTACATATGCACACACAGCATACACACAGGGACCCACATACATGTAGGATGTAGGTACACCACATATGCACACACAGCACACACACAGCACCCACACACACAGACCCAGGTACACACATGGATGTAGGTACACCACATATGTACACACACACACACACACACAGGGACCCAGATATATGCACAGATGCAGGTACACCACATATGCACACAGAGCATACACACAGGGACCCAGACACATGCACAGATGTAGACACACCACATATGTACACACAGCACACATACAGGGACCCAGATACAGGCATGGATGTGGGTATACCACATATGCACACACACACACACACACACACAGGAACCTGGACACATGCAGGGATGTAGGCACACCACATACGCACACACATATGCACACACAGCACACACACAAGGACCCAGATACATGCACAGATGTGGTTACACCACATATGCACACACACACACACACAGACCCAGACACATGCATGGACACAGGTACACACATGCACATACAACACACAGGTATGACTGTATGCACATGCAACCCATGAAGCTAACAGGCATGCAGGCACAGATGCATGCGCTAGAACGTGGGCCTCCACAGCCACAGGTGGCTGCATGTACAGACACACACATGAGCACACAGACACACACACCTCTGTGTGGGACACAGCTGGTGGCTCTGGAGAGCTGGCGGGAGGCCTGGAGGGGCCCTGAGTTTGCCAGGCATGTGTACACAGCTTGGTGCACACATCTCCCAGCCTGGGAGAGGGCAGCCCTTTCAATGAGGTTTTTATGGTTTTGTTTTGTATTTTAGGAACAGGGTCTTGCTCTGTCACCCAGGCTGGAGAGCAGTGGGGCAATCATGGCTCCTCACGGCAGCCTCCAATTCCTGGACTCAAGTGGTCCTCTTGCCTCAGCCTCCCAAGGTGTTGGGATTACAGGCATGAGCCATCATGTCTGGCCTCAATAAAGCTTTTTGGGGAGGCCTTTGGTCTTTTCCTGTATCCCTGCTTAAACACTAAACATTACCCTGGGCAAAGACGCTACTTCCTGTACCAGCTGACTGTCCCATGGCTGCCCAGGTTTGTGGGGACACGATGTTCCTCCTGCCCTGCAGCATGGCCTTTCCAGCCCCTCCCACCATGCCCACTGGCTGCTGGGCCCTCTGCAAACCCAGGCTGGAGCAGGCTGGCAGCTGATGTGTTTATTTGCCTAGCAGCGGGGGCGGGAGGGAAGGCGAGAGGTAATTGGTACATTTTGTAAGCAATCATCTCCTGGCACCCTCTGCCGCAGCGTGTGGGCCGCCAGATCCCGTTAATCATGACCTGGAGGTCTGGGGCCCCCGCCACCTGACAGCCTCATTTCTCTCCCCGGAAGGATGGAGCTGCTCTGCCTCCCTAATGGCGTTATCTGTTATTCCTGGACACACCGCTCTCTCCTGGCACACTGGTGGAGCCAGGGCCTGTGCGCGGGGCCCAGCGGGTGGGTGAGGGGGTGGCAAGCAGGGGAAGACACTGACTCTGCAGCCTGTGGCTGGCCGGGCCTCGCCGAGTGCCTAGGGCTTCATCTGCACGGCGCTGCGCCCGTTTCAGCGGCAGAGAGAGCATGAGAGGCTGGTGCCCCACAGGAGGCCACGCTGCCAGAAGAAGGTGGCAGTGGATGCCAGGTGCCCCTGACTGTAGCCTCCCATGGAATTTTGGGGCTTCCTGCAAAATGAAAATTCAGAGCCCATTGTTAAAAAGTTACTAATCACTCCAAGATGGCAACAGCAGAGCATTAAACCGAGCAGCTGGCCTGGAGAGCTCGGGCCCCGTGCGACAGCACAGGCCACACTGCACGGGCTGCCCTGTCTGCGTGTTCTGACACAAGCGCATGTATACACAGACGTACACTCACATGTGTGCACACGGGCATGGGCACCCCTGGCTGCAGGCAGTGTTGTGGGGCCACAGAGGAGTGACCCAGACCCAGGCCTTACTCATCAGAGGTCACCAGCTGAGCCCCCCACCTCAGTTTCCTCACCACTCACAGGAGCCCAGGACACAGCCCAGTGGGGTGACCAAGACAGTGCCCCGTTGAGGGAGCTGGCTGGTGCCCCCTAGCTGGCCTCCCACAGGGAAACGCGTCTGGCATTGTGATTGATATTGCTCTTAATGACAGAAATCGCAGCCATGCATGGGAGATGCAGGAGCAAATCATCTCTGCATGATTAATGCAGGGCCCAGGGGGTGCTGGTGTGATTCATTCCTGCACTTACTCTACCCCGCACGCTCACACATGCTCACACACATGCACACAGCACCCACTGAGGGCTAGGGCTTTGCAGGGGCTGGCCCTACCCACGTAGCACTCTAGCTGGGCCCAATCCAGTCCTTCATTCTAAGTATCCATCCATCCATCCATCCATCCACCCATTTATCCACCAATTCATCTGTTCATCCATCCACCCGTTCACCAGTTTATTCTCCATCCATCAATCAATGTATCCATCCATCTGTCTGTCCATCCATTCATCCACCCCTCCACCCTCATTCATCCACTCCCCCACCAGTTTATCCATCTGGCAAGCTCTCATCCCTTCTGTAAGTATCCATCAGATTTCTTTTTGTGTCAGCCCCTGGGGATCCAGGGATGAATCATCCACATGGGCCCTACCCTGGAGGCCTCCCAGGTAAGTGAGGGGTCAGTGGTGGCAGACACTCCCTCATCCCTGAGCTCGGTGCTGCAGCCAGCCGAGGTGTGGGGTGCGCTGTGGAAACGGGGGCCAAGTCGATGAGGTTGACACTCTCTGGGGAGTAGGGATGGACTCACTTCCTCGCATTGGGCAAGGCACCCCATCTCTCTGTGTCTGTTTCCTCATCTCTAAGATGGGGATCATTATGATACCTCCTCTGTGGGGATTGTTGTGGGGGATTAAAAGAGTTAATTCAAGCGTCTAAAACAGTGCTGGCCATATTGTCAGGGAGTGCCACGTTAGCATGAGGCACACGTGTAACTTCTAAATTTATCATTTGCATTTAAAAATAGTACAGCCTGATAGGAGGGTCTGTCTGATCCCAGCACAGATTCTAGTTAAGAAAAGGAAGTCAGAGGGAATATCCAACCTAAAGTAACACCCATGAAACCCTACTCGGGATGGGCAGTCACTGACTCCAAAACATGTTTGGTGTTGCTTTCTGGAAGGTTCTAGTACACACCATGGATGAAAAATGCCTTTCCCTTGTTGCTGGACCAATTGATCTGTGCACAAATCCTTGAAACCCAGTGTAGTCAGAGCAATGATGGGGGCTGAGGGGAACACAGAGTCCAGGAAGCTGGGAGGAGGAAGAGGCGTTTCTATTCAGGGCTATGAAGATGAACCTACGTTATTGTGGCAACTGAGGAGAGGTGAGCATTCCTGCAGGAGACCCAGCATGTGAAAGACCCATGGTGACAACGGACTGGAAGTGATGCCGACACCTGCCAGGAGAGAAGACAGGCTGGGCTTGGGGATCATGCCCATTCTGCAGGTGGGTAGACTGAACGGGGAGTAGGAAAGCTGTTATTTATTGAGTGCCCCCACCCTCCAGGCATGGCGCAGGATCCATGCTGAGGCAGCCCAGCCATCTCTCTTCATGAGATGAACATGCTCAGAAAGGTTGGGTGAAGGACCCAGGGCCCAGCTGGTCAGGAAGGGGCTGGACTTGACCCCAGGTCTCCCAGAGCTCTGGTCACAAAGGATAGGGGTGCAAACAGGAGCAGAGGAAGGAGAATGGGGTTTGTGTTTCTGGATGAGAGGGTTCCTGACACCCATCTTGCTCTTGACCTTCTATGGCAAGGCCAAACTGGCCCACTGAGTCCAGCTGCCCCTCAAGAGTTAGTGTGGCCAGGTGAATGGTCCCCAGGAGCTGCAGCGGAGGGGCCTGTGGTGCACAGTTGGCACTTTTCAGGCCTTGCCTGGCAGGAAGACTCAGCATGTCCTGACAGGAGTGTGGCCTGCCTGAAGTGTGACCCCAATCAGGGCAGTCCCTCTGGCCTCAGTGTCCTTTGCAAAGACAGCTCTGCAGCCCCCTCACTAGACCCCTTCCTCAGCCCTCACCTTTTCCCCCATCGCAGTCAGATGCTCCTCAAACCTCCACTCTGATGCCATCTCTCCCTGCTCTAAAACCTTCAGTGGCTCCCTATCACCAGCCCTGTACCTTCTAAAGGCATGTGGGTTCAGGGCCTCATGCTACTTCCAGCTGCTCTCATTGGCTGACTGCCTCTCTTCCCTGTGGCCTTCCCTGCCCCTAGTCTGAGGCCCATGAGCTCATCTCACTCAGCCCATGCTCTGCAGCCTTTTTCTCTGTTCTCTGGAAATCACACCCGGGTCCTTTCCTCCTTGGAGTCACTCACAGTTTCCTGGTGCCTTCATCCTCAGACTGGACTAGAGGGCCTCGGATGACAGGCTGGGCAGGGCCTCTGCATTATCCCCCATCAGGCCTTGCCCCTCCCTGAAGTCCTTCCTCAGGTATCCCAGACTTTGCTCTGTGAGGGTAGGGAAGGAGGGGCACATGCATTTGGCAGCCACCGCCGCTCCCATGCCACTTTTGTGGAGTCATTGCTGCCAGCTGGTGCAGGCTCTGTGAAGCCTGTTGAACTCAATTTGTCCCAAACCTCTAACCCCAGGGCCTGGCTGCCCTGCACCAGCCACCCCGGGTGATTTGCAATTCCTGTCCCCCACCCCTGCTCTTCCCTGCCTCATTTCTGGGCTTGCCCTTTCTCTCTCCTTCTCCCCTGTGGTTGCCTGGGAAGCCCTGGGTCCACCTCTTTGGCCCCTGGAGATCTCTTTATCTGACGCTGAATCAGCTCACAAACCAAGATTCTTACCTGTTTCTGGTGGAGACACAGGCATCCTTGCTGGCCTCAGGTGCAGGATGCTCCAGGCCCTTGAAGGCAGATTAAGTAGCCTCCTGGCTTGGGGTGGCCTGTAGTGTACTTAGCAGTCTTGTGGTGTGAGCTAGGGGGTCATCTTTGAGGGAGCACAAGGTTCCTTCAGCTCTGGCTCTGTCAGTGGTGTGCTGGGGTGCTGCTCAGCAGTCAGTTCTCGATCTGTTTGTCACTGTCCCAGTGTGCGCAGCAGTGGTACAGAACCGTAGAGAACCTCTGAGAGCATTGGGGCCTGGGTTCAAGCCCTGGCTCCAGTCACCATTGTGTGTAGTCAGGCAAGTTACTTAACCTCTCTGAGCCTCAGTAAATGGAAGGATCTGCACATTTGTTTCGAGTTTACAATTAGTTCACAAACACAAAGTGCTTAATATGTGAAAAGCACCTGGCATTTAGTTGGCTGTGCTGGGGTGAGATCTGGGGCTCTCTCCCCAAGCCTGCTGTGGCCCCGGGTGCCAAGGTCAGGCCTGGTGATTGCATGGTTCCTTCCTGGAAAAGCTGTGGTCATAGCCTCTCCTTTAGGGCTTTGAAGATGCACGTGACCTCTCTGTCCTTTTGCAGAAGAACAATTCTTTCTAAGAAAATCAAATGATGAGGCTGTGATACCCTCTCAGTGATAACGACCTGTCACAGACACACAGGCAGCGTTCCACAGCAGACACTGCCCCCGGAGGGACGAAAGCCCCACCTGGTCAGCGGTCCTGCCTTCTGGCTTGTCCCTTTTGACCCTGTAAAGAGGGCCAGGCCCTGGGACGTGAGGTCCAGCTATCCTGGGGACAGCTGCTGCCAGGCCCTCATTCTAGAATCCCTGAGCGCAGTTGTGGAGGCCGCCGCCTCTCACCAGTCATGCGGCCACTTTTAGACTCACTTGAAAGGAGAGATGCTCTGTCCGTCAGCACCATGGACAGCACCGCAGGCGGAGCCAATTTGTCAAGCAGAAGTGGAGCCCTGAGGGGCAGGGCTGGGCATGAAGGCAGCTGAGGGTATGAAGACCAGCTTCCTGCTGGAAGATCACTGGGAGGTTTGAGATGGCCAGAGCACCTCACTGCCCATCAAGGGCCACAGGGCTCCCCGAAACACAGCTATGCTGGTGGCCAGTGGGCTGGCACCCAGGCAAAGCGGGAAAGGGGGTGGGGTGCCCTGGCTCAAGGGCCTGAGAGGGCATTGTCTGTGTAGGGAGAAGTAGAAGGGAAAAATTCTCCTTAGTGAAGACCTGTGCCATCTCCCAGGCGGCAACACCTGAGGACTCCTTGGAGCGGGATTTCTTGGCCTCGCCCTGCACACGGATGTCTCCAGCCTCAAGCTCTCAGTGCCACCTTAGTGTCCCGCTGTCATGGGAGCCCAGGGAGGCACTCAGGATGCAGGGGGCAGCTGGGAAGATGCGGACCCCGTGCCCAGGAGCAGAGTTCCCGAAGTGTGGGCAGACAATGCCAGACTCCACGTCTCCAGCATGACACTCCTGAGCGGTGCTCAGCTCCCGGTCAGCCTCCAGGAGGGACCTGAGTCTTCTGTGCCCCAGGTCACCTCCTCTCCTGAACTAGGTCAGCTCCTTGCTCACAGCAGGGATGTGGGTCAGATCGACCCCAGTTTACAGGGTGGGCGTGCAGTGCACCTGCCTGAGGAATCAGGGCCGGCCCTAGCCTCTCTCAGCCTGGAGGCTTGCTTTCATAGCCTGACTTGGCTGACTGAAGATTAAAGGAGGTAAATGTGGATAGAAACAAAGCTTAGTAGGAGCAGAGTGTGGGGCTGGCCACAGCAGTGCTGTTCAGCATTTGCCAGGCACTCAGCGTGGTGCTGGGGTGTTTGTTATGCACGGAGCCCCCGCTGATTTCTCCCAACAAGCCTACCATGTAACTAATTCCCCCACTTCCTGGCTGTGTGACTTGCGGCAAGGTACGCTCTGAACCATGGCTTCCTCCTCTAGGAATCCGGCACGAATGCTTCCCCCAAATGAGATTGCACCTTATTGAGAAAGCGCCTTCCACCTGCCTGCTTATCGAAGTCCTCAGGAATGGCGGTGTGGAGGTGGCAGTCTGAGGTTGGACCTGGCCAGGCAGGACCCCGCCTTGTGTCCCTCCTGGCCTAGTCCTCCTCTTGCTGCCCTTTCAGCCCGGTCAGTACTGGAGGTTGGCTACCTGGGCAGGCTTGGCTCCAGGCAGAGCTGCCTCCAAGGTGAGGCCTGCTTAGATGGATGAATCAGCCATGCTGGGCTCAAATGGGACCCACGGGGAGATGGAGAGAAGTACGGCCTGCCTGCTTCATGGCAGTGAGCAGTGGCGGCGGGTGTCAAACACACAGGACATTTATGTGCCCTAATAAAACAGCAGCTGTAATTTTCTCTCTGTTCCTTGGCAGAACCTTGGGGACCAGCGTGCCCTCTGAGTCACCTCTGGAAGGAATGATTCTCCCAGCATTCCTCCTTGGAGATCCAGGGAGCCCATGCCGCTGGGAAGCCTGGCTGAGTCATGGGGCTTACAGGGTTGGTAGGCAGAAAGCACTGGGGAGGCCGTGGGGAAATGGACAGAATGCTGATTCAAGGAGGGACTGGCGGGACTGGAGAGGCAGGGTATAGAGGGCCCCAGGGAGAAGATGGCCCCCTCAGTGTGCCAGGCCTGCACCTTGAGAGGGGATGGCAAACTCCTCTCTTGGCTGCACTGTGACCATAGGCCAGTCCCCTCCTTGAGAAAGGGGCCAGTGCTCCCTGGCCTGCTGGCAAGCACTGGGTGAGACCCAGGATGTCAAAGCGCTTTCTCTGTAGCCTGCAGCCCCCTCGACCAAGGTGGCTCTGTGCCAGGTCTATCCGTGCAGCTCCGCCCCCCTCCCCCGGGCCACTGTTTCTGACTCAACATGCCTGTCTCATGTTGTCTAGGTCCTGATAGGGGGTTCTGGGGGGACTCACTTTGCTGGGGCTCTGGGAGGCTTGTGGGTGTGTGGAGTCTGGAGGTCTCAGGGTTGGACACAGCTGAGTAGGGGTCTCTGTGGTAGGACTTTGACAAGCTTGTGCCCATGGTGGCTCTCCAAGAGCAGGGCTGTAGGCGGCAGTGCTTCCTGAGATCTTTTGGACCTAGAGCCTTTCTTCCATAGCATCTCCTGGAATTTCATGTTTTGTGAGACAGGGGTTTTGGGATTGCCGTCTTGGGAATGTGGTGCTGTGCATCCATCTGGTGAAGCAGTAAAGACTCACGTCCCCTGTCATGCACTGACAACCACATTGCTCCCACCATGGGACCAGGAGACCCTTGGAAGGGATGGCAGGGGTGAGCTTGGGTGAGGAGGCCTCAACCCTAGGCAGAGCCAACTGAAACGCCCAGGCAGAACAAAGGCGAGGAGTGAGGGAGGGCTTCAGGGACAGTGGCCTTGGGACACGGAGGGGGCCCTAGCCCCAGGTGGGGTGGCCTGGGTCTGCTGGCCTGGTGGGGCATAGGGAGGAGTGGAGAGGTATTGGAGGAGAAGCCCCTTCCTGGATACAGGCACTGGCCTCGGTGTGGTGCTGGGTCAGGGCCTCCGAAAGAATAGGGTTCCCACGAGGAGGAGAAGAGGGCCTCCAGTACCCGTCACAGGCCAACCTGTGGGTGCCTTGCCCTGGAGCGGCACCTGCATCCCATTCTGCAGGAGGCTGAGGCTGGGGAGGCTGTGCAGGAACCCCAGGCCACCCCACCTGGGACTGGGGCTCCCTCCGTGTCCCAAAGCCACTGTCCCTGAAGCCCTCCCTCGCTCTTTGCGTTTGTTCTGCTTGGGTGTTTCAGGCGACTCTGGACAGACATAGCCCCAGCAGACCTGGCCCTTTCAGCTTCCAGCCCTCACCAACCATGTGTCCAGATTCCTTGAAACTCTCTCCTTGCCTCAGCCTGGCTCTTTCAGCCCATCCTGTCTGTGTGTTTCTAGTTGGGAGAGAAGCCTCTTCAAGTTCAAGGGGGCAGGCTGTGTGTTGCTGAGAAAGTGATGCTGGGGCCATGCCACTGCTGAGGTCCCTCCGGCCAGGGCCTGCTGGCGACCTTGGGCTGGTCACTCCCCTTTTCATCTGTAAGGAGGACATTTGGGCTCAGTGGGCAATGAGTCATTTGAGCTGGAAAATCCAAGACCTTGGCATGGGGGAGTTATAGGGGGAGAGGTGACATGAGATGGCCGGGGGAACCCAGGGCCCAGCAAGGCCTACCTGATCCCTCAGCAGCTGGATGTTTACTGGTGCCACCTGCTGTATGTGGCCGAGGGAGGGGCAAGGATGGTAGCCTAGAAGCACAATCAGGCTCTTCTCTAGCCACGACAGGGGTCAGGGGGCTGGGTTTTGGGGAAGGTGTTGTTCAGCCAGAAAGTTGGTCTGAATTAGAACCCCCTGGTTGGTCCTAGTTATAAACACTGCACTGCTGATGACACGGTGATGGTTGCACAGGAGTATAGGAGGGCACAAGTGTGCAGGTCCTTCCTGCACCTGGGCTTCAGGGCCTGGATACAAGGTGGGGGCAAGAGACTGGAGCTTTCTGATTGAGCGCCTACTGTCCATTGCGCCCTGGCCAAGACCTGGCCAGTCTCCTTGAACTCTCATGCTTCAGGGGTGTATTGGTCTGTTGTCACGCTGTAAGGAAGTTGACATGGCTGGGGGCGCTCAGGAGACTTACAGTCATGGTGGAAGGGATGCAAACGTGTCCTTCACATGGTGGCAGGACAGAGAAGTGCCAAGCAAAGTGGGAAAAGCCCCTGATGAAACCATCAGATCTCGTGAGAACTCACTATCACGAGAACAGCATGAGGGTCCCCGCCCCCATGATCCACTTACCACCCACCAAGTCCCTCTCACAACGTGTGGGGATTATAGGAACTACAGTTCAAGATGAGATTTGGGTGGCGAACACAGCCAAACCATACTGGGGGCAGGGAGCTGCATGGATGCCACCTGGGGGTCATGTCTCAGGCCAGGGACTGAGGGTCCCAGGGGCTCCTCAGTGGGGTGGGGGTGGGGTGGGCAAGTGTGGGCAGCCCCCTGTCTCCAGCTCCCACGGCACCTGCCCTGGTTGTCTACACTGGTGGTCCCACAGAGCGCCCAGAAGAGCAGCCTCGTTTCTACAGGGAGAGGGTCCGGCAGTGGCCGTGGGATTCTGTTCACTGAGACGCTTGCCCCAAATGCCAGAGGGCTTCCTCCGCCCAGACCCAGTCTCCCATGGCCAAATCTGCTTTCTGGTGGGGTGGCGGTGGGTTGGCAGGGGCAGACCCAGAGTCAGCTCTGCTCATGGCTATGGTTTGGGGCCGGTGTCATCACCCAGCAGGTGGCAGGTGAAGAAATGGAGCCTCCCCAGTAGACAACAGCCCTAGATCTGCACAAGGACATAGGGGCTCTGGGTCTGCCATCAACCAGTCTGCAGCCACCTCTCCTTCCACTGTCCTTTCACACACGTCCCTCCACTCTCCACGCCCCATGTCCCAGTTTCTTCCTGGGCTGCCTCCTGGAGCCCAGGCCCTGCTCTGTCTCTGCTTTCCCACCCACTATCCACCTGGTGACCCCAAGGAGCCCAGCTCGGACTGCCTGAACCAGGAGCCCTTCCCCAGGGATGTCCCTGGACACTTTCAGCCCTGTTATTGGGACCACTTGGCAGAGGGGGCAAAGTAGGCCAGCCCCAGTCAAGAAGAGCTGCCTGGATGATGGGGGGTGTCTCCTGGAACCAGATGGAGGGAGCTGCTCAGCCTCACTGAGGTGACAGAGGAGGAGCTGGGGAAGCAGGCCTTGCCCGCCCACCAGCCATGCTCAAGTCTCAGCTCCCCACTCTCAGGGACTGAAAGTAGCCCCCAAGAGACGCTCACACTCTGATTCCTGGAACCTGTGCATGAGATGCTAGTTGGAAAACAGTTGTTTGCAGATGTGTTAGAGTGAGGGATTTTGGGAGGAGGAGCACACCTTGCAAAGAGTCCTCATTAGAGGGCGGGAAGGGCAGTTAAGGCGGTGGGTGGGGGCATGTGACCGGGAGCTGAGATTAGAGTGCTGTGGCTATGCACCAGAGACGCCTGGAGCCCCAGGGCTGGCAGAGGCAAGGAAGCTTGAAACACCTGGCTCTCACGGTCTTCTCCCTTGGTGTCTGCCTTGCCCACTGGGCTCCATGCTCCCTTGGGAAACTGACAGTGTCTGCTCCCCTGGCCCCTGCACCCAGCTCTCACTGTACTTCCCATGACTTTGTCAAAAGCTTCAGGGAAGGTCTTACAGGCACAGCCCACCTTCCTGGGAAGCCTCTGGGCACCTGGCTGGGGTGGTCTCATTGCTAGGCCTGTCTCAGCGCTGGGGCAGGCCTAAGTCCACGGTGGGGGGCAGTGACCCAGAAGAGTGTGCAGAAGAGGGCTCTGGGGCTGTGCTGGCCCCACCTGCAGATGCCAGAGCTTTTCCTCAAACATCTACCAGGTGCGATCTTCACACCTTCTCCAGGGAACGGTCAGTGGGGTTATCTTGAATCACTCTGGGAGACCGTGACTTACTCTGTCTGCTGGCGCACCGCCCTCTTGGTTGTACTTTTATGACTACCAGGGATGCTGTGGTGATGAGGGCATGTATTGTGGCCTGCAAGGGGCCTGAGAGCAATGCAGCAGCGTGCAGGGCAGGGCAGGGGGACGGGAGGGGAAGGAACCACTGGAGTGATTATGATGGAGCTGGCACTGGCCATAAACTTTAATCAACTTAAAACCCGCTTTTGGTATTAAACTTTACCAACCATTTAATACCCCCGGGCAGGCCCCTAGTGTGGGAGCAGGTGTCTGTCAGAGCCACCACCTTGGACGTGCCAGGCCTGAGGCTGGTCCGGGCGCCCAATGACACCACCGTCTCCCACAGGCGGGCTGGGATCTGGGGTGGGCTGCCAGGAGACAAGCCTGAACTTGGCCTGAGACTGGATGGGGGAGCTGGTTCTGGAGCTCCCACTGGCCTGTGTGGCCTTGAGCAAGGCTGGTGAGATGGCCTGGTCCTCAGGGCCCCCAGGAGGTGATTCTGAGGCAGGAGAATAGGGTCTGGAGTCAGGGAGCCTGAGGCTGATTCACGCCCACTGGATATCAGAGGCTGCTCTTTTTTCTGCACCGCGGCCAAAAAATGAAAGTACCTCTGATTGGTCCCCTTCTGCAACCAATCAGACTGGTTACTGGCCTACTCTTCACCCTGATTGATCCCCTCCTGCAACCAATCAGACTGGTCGGGGGCCACTACTTCATTTGCATAGAGTGAACCAATGGGAAAACTCTAGAGGGTATTTAAACCCCAGAAAATTCTGTGACTGACCCTGTTGAGTTGCTGGCTTGAGCCCGTTCCCTCTCTGTGGAGTGTACTTTCATTTAAAATAAATCTTTGCTTTCACTGCTTTGCTTCATTTGTGCATTTTGTCCAGTTCTTTGTTCAAAACACCAAGAACCTAGACAACTAACCAACCAGTAACAATTCCAGAGGCAGGCAGCAGAGCCGGCAGCCCCCAGCGAGGATGGCTGTGGAGTGACCCCAGCTCACGTGACTCCTGCCAGCCTCAGCTGGAGCTGGGAGTGGAGTCTGCTCAACTTCACAGATGGGGAAACTGAGGCTCCGAGAGGGTACCAAGTAGTCACAAGTCACACAGTGAGGAGCAACAGATTCCAGGCACTCAGTGGACCCCAGATTGGACACACTGCACATTGTCCCCAGAGGGTTTCTCTCTATCCCGCAGCCTGGGAGAGTGAGCATGGCCCAGTGTCTGGGCAGAGCAGGGTGCTCCTTCCAGAAAGTCGGGAAGCAGGACAGAGTTGTCTGCTTGTGTCCCCCACTGTGCACTCAGGGGCCCTCTGAGCTGGGGCCTTCTAGAGACAACCCCAGGCTCCTCACACCAGGCAGCTGTGGTGAGTCCTTGGCTCACTCGCTGTGTCTAGTCCTGAGCCTGGTATCCCCGGCTTCCATGTCTGTGGTAACCTGGGAGGCCCATGAGACAGTTTCCAAACTCCTGGTGCTGATCAGGCCAGGGAGGCAGCTAAAGATGCCCCAATGGGCTCCAGTCCTTCGTTCATGTAGCAAGCATTTATTAGACCACTCCTGTGTGCTAGGACACATGACAGGTGATGAGTACGGAACATGCCTTGGCCTGCAAGGGGAGAGGAGCTTCCATGGGCAGTTCCATCCCAGAGTGGGACGCTCTATGGTAGGGCAAGCCCAGGAGCTCATAGGAGCCTGAAGGACAGAGCGTGCTTCTGTGTGCAGGTGAGCCTTAAGTTGGGTATTGAGGGATGAGTAAGAGTTTGTCAGGAAGAGAAGGGGAGAATAAGACCGTTCAATGCACAGTGAACAGCCTGTGCAATAGCAGAAAGGCACACATCAGCTCTATGAGGCTTCAAGTAACTGAGAGGAGGCACTGAAGAGGAGCAGATGTGCTGAGAGAGTCTGGGCAGATGGAAGTCTGCATTAGGGAAGGCTTCCTGGAGGAGGTGGCTCTGCAGTGAGACCCTGAAGCACTGAGGGGACTAGAGGTGGACATTCCAGCTGAGGGAATGGCTGGACCTTTCGCACCTGCCTTGGCCTTTGTATTCTCTGTGCAGCCACCAGAGGCTCTCACCTTTTTTGTCTTTACAGCAAAGCAGAACGTGGCCCTGGTGTGGCTGCACTTGGGGCACCTGCGGCCTGTCTGACGTCTCCTGGATTCACAGACGTCCTGCTGCAGAGATAGGTGGGGCTGCTCTCCCAGCCTGAGATGCTAAGACCCTGCAGCTCAGCCCTGTGGGGTCCAGCCTGGGGACAGACTGTGGGAGGTGGCTGTCCCTCGGCGGGGTGCAGGGCCAGTGGGCAGACATTTGATTGAATAGCGGTAGTGTTTCTAGGGCAAGTGGCCGAGCCCCAGGCCCCAGGTAATCTGCTGTCCCAGTTATCCCCGTTCCTGGCCAGCGGGGGCATCCTGGTAGCTGCATTTCTTCAGTGCAGTGGGAGCTCTGTGAGATCCAGTGGCTTGCTGAAGGTGCCAGCCCCACCACATGGTGGTGGGAACACGTGAAACCCAGTCTCGGGTGGCAAATGCCACATTGTCTTCAGGGCAGGTGCTGAAGTCCTTTGCTCCTGGGTGAAGCCGCATTTACACTGTGAGCTCTTTGACCATGAGCCAATAGCTTCTCATTTTCAGGCCTCGGTTTCTCCATCTGTCCAGGGAGGAGTTGTCCTAGGTGCTCTCTGGGCTCCCTGCCAGGCAGTACTCATCTGGACCTCATACCCTGTGTGGTCCCTGCCCTGCCCCTCCCAGTGCTGATCCTGCCTACTTGCCAAGAGCTGCGCTGCCCTTGGAGGACAACAGTGGTTTCGGGTTCCCTCCAGGAAGCAGCCCTGGGGACAGGAGAGGACTCTGCACTCGCCTCCAAAACCCCCATGTGCCTGAGTAGTGGGCGGCAGATGGAAGCTGACGAGTTGAACAAATGAGGGCATGATCAGTTTTTAGCAGACGTCATCGGAAACAGCTCAAGGCCCTGTTAGTCAAGCATGCCGGGCTGTGTGCCAGAGAGGAGGGGGCCCCTCCATGACCCAGGGACGGTGCTGAGACGCCAGGCCCAGTTCAAACCCATCCAAGGCTGCTTGGGTACTGCTGCTGGGGTCTGGCCTGCAGGCCCCCTCACCATCAACGTTCTGGGTACCAGGACTGAAGAGGGTGCAGTTCAGAAGGCCCTATTCCCTGCTGCCTGCTCACTGCAGGAGCCAGGTACCCCAGGCAGGGATGACCTAGGATGCAGGGCACCCCCAGTCCCCATCCCCAGCAGCACGATGGCAGGCTGGAGCTTCTTCTAGTTCCATAACATCTGGCTATCTTGGGATGCCTAGAGCTGGGCCTTGTCTGCTCATTCAAGAAACATTCCCTGAGAGCTTCCGTGAGCCAGACACTGTCATAGGTTTTGGGATTCAGCAGCGAACAAGAGAAGGTCCAGTCCCGAGAGCTGCCATGCTGGAGAGAGGGCTGAAGTTTATATTCCAGATGACAGAAATCCACAGGGCACTCCCTGCGCCCAGCCTGGCATGAAGAGCTCCGTGAATCTGACCCCATTCAGTCCTGACCACGACGCTCAGGGGATGCTGTGTTTGCCTGTGCTGCAGACGCAGATGCTGGGCATGGGGAGCGCGAGTGACCTCCAGGGTCACTCCTCAGGAGGGACGGAGCCAGCACTGGCTTGCAGGCGGTGTGGCTCCAGCTTCCTAGCCCTGCCAGATGCTGGTAATCATCACATGGGAACACGGCGCCCCAGAGTGACCAGCACCAAGAACGTGCGTCTGTGAGCAGCTGCTCTGCTGGCTGGGTGGGCAGTCAAGGAGGTCTCTCAGAGAAGGCAGCAGAGACTACAGTGGAGAGAAACGGCGGGGTTGGCTGACGCCTGCAGACTGAGAGGAGTATGAGGAACATGGCCAGTGGCTGGGCCAGACATGGAGGGCCAGGAGCTTCCCCACCATGGACAGCCCTCTGGCTTCCCTTTCATAAGAGAAGAATACAAGTTTACCCCATGACCCCTTCCAGGGCCTGTCTGACTGCATCTTCCTCCCCTGCCCCTTGTTCCCTGGTTCCATCCCAAGGCCACCTTCTCCAGGAAGCCCACGGTGATTGCTGCTTTCTTTGGGCTCCTACACCATCTCACTGGATTACCAGCCTCTGCTGTGAAGAGTCCTTTTTTGGGACCACAGCTCCCCTCTGGCTCTGGAGTGAGTGTTTCTTTGGGGCTGCTGAGGCAGTAGCAGAAGCTGAGACTGGCCTTGTGTCTCCACAGTGTCCCAATACCCCTGGGCTGGGCGCAGGGCCCAGGGTGGGTGCTCAGAAACCCTCCCCTGGAATCTGGGGACATTGGCATTCGAATGGGGGTTGGGGCTCTGTCTTCCCCTTGTCTCTGCCAAGATACAGCAAAGCAAAACAATCAGAGTCTGATTGTTGTGGCAGGTGGAGGTCATAACGAGAAGCCTCCTCTGGGGATTCTCTCCTCTCTCTTTGCAGGTGAAAGGAGCTCTGTGGACAGCTGTGAGGTCTCCCCAGCCTGGGGGAGGTGGTGCTGCCTGCCCCACCCTGGGCACATGTGGGCTGCAGCCAGATCATTTAGAGAAGGAAGGTGGAGGCTGTTTGGAGGAGGGAGCAGGGGCAGGTATGGGCTGGGAGCCCCAGGAGGGAGCAGGGGCAGGTACGGGCTGGGAGCCCCAGGAGGGTTCAGGGGCAGGTAGGGGCTGGGAACCCCAGGAGGGAGCAGGGCAGGCACAGCTGGAGAGCCCCAGGAGGGTGCAGGGGCAGTGCCCAGGTGAGACCCCTGAGCAGATATGCTGTGGCTGTGACCCGGACCCATAGCAGGAACCCACAATGCGTGTGGGACCGTCCGGCTGAGGCAGGCAGACACCGTGCTCTAGCAACATGGGCACTGCCCGGGCAGCCGCCATTTCCCAGCAGCCTATGTGTGTCCTGCATCAGCCTGGACACTTGTCACACATTGTCTCAAATGCCCATAACCACGAAACGCAGCTGCAGTTGTCCCCATTCTGCCTCCAAGGCAGCAAGTTCTGAGAAAAGCAAAGACATTCCCTGTGGTCAGCCAGAGGGAAAGTGGAAGAAATGGGGCTTCAACCCAGGTCAGAACCGGGCTCGGAGCCTAAGCCTCTTCCCCCACACAGTCCTGGGGGTGACTAGCCAGGCTGGCTGAGAGCTTGGCTGCGGGCAGGACAGGTTTGAGGTGCCTGAGGAACCTCCAGGGAGGTGGGGCCTTTTGGTCTGGAACCTGGCAGAGAGATCTGGACTGGAGGTGAAAATCCCACAGATGAGCTGGAGGTGAGGATCCCACTGATGGGCTGGAGGTGAAAATCCCACAGATGGGCTGGAGGCGAGAATCCAATAGATGGGCTGGAGGTGAAAATTCCACACATGGGACTGGAGGTGAGGATCCCACAAATGGCCTGGAGGTGAGGACCCCACAGAGGGGGCTGGGTCATATTAACCCCTCAAGGGCAGGAGGTAAGGAGGAGCCAGCAGAGAGGTCGCCCACCTTCACCCCTCAGCAGCCTGATCCCACCAGCCCATTCTGAAGATTGCAAACTGAGGCAGGAGGTGCGATCACCCGGCCTCCGTGCTGCAACGCAGCCTGTATCCTGGGCGAGTCCTTGGCATCGCTGCCTCCACAGCTGGAGCATGTGTGATCCGTCAGCATCCTCTCTCTTATCCTACAGCCCCAGAGATGGCTCAGGGTTTTGTGGGAATCACGATGAATTGGTTGAGAGTCTCACAAATTATTTGAACTGAATCGCCGGGAAGAGGAAATATGAGTCAGAGCTCGCAGTGTGGAATGGCCAGGAGGAGATGTGCCGAAGTCGCTGGCAGCTCATCTCCTTTCCAAGGCCGGAGAGGCAGGTCCAGCCAGGAGGGTGGGAGTGAGGGAGGAGGCTGAGAGCCAGGAGGGCCTGCAGGAAGGGCCGAGCCAGGCTTCTGCTCCCTCAGTGGACAGAGAGCAAACACTGCCACTGAAGGTCCTCCTCCATTTTCTTCCAGTTTTGCAGAAATTTCCCACTCTCAAAGGGGCTGTAGAAATAGCCTTGTCCTTGGTCACACTTTGAGTCCTGGTTCTGGTCACAGACTGAGCCTTGATCATAGACTGGGCACTGATCCCCTTATTTACTGAGCCCTGATCCTTCACTGACTGAGCCCTGATTCTGGTCACGGCCTGAATCTTGATGCCTTCTTACCAGTCCCTCTAAAGAGATCACAGAGTGTCCAGAGGATGAGACGGACGTTCCAGACACAGTTAAGTAACAGCACTGGGTTGGGTCCATTTGTGCTCTGGAAGTCCAGGAAGTCAGCTTGGCCACGTGATCAGGACAATTCAGGCAGGCTTCCTGGTGCGGAGGCTGGGCTCTGAGGGACTCCAAGAACAGCCGGCTTGGTGGGGAGAGGGCTGTGTGGACACGGGGGCAACCCCTAGTTGTCGGGGGGCTGAGGCCATAGTCCCAGGTGTGGAGGCCAGTGTGCCCTGAGGCAGGCACGGCAGACCCCTGCGTTGTTCTTCTCTCTTCTCCATGGGGCGGGCTGGGTCCTGGGCTCCTGGAGAGGTTTCTGGGGGGCTGATGTGGGCCTTGGTCTCTCAGGCTGTGTCTCCAGCTCCCTGCTCCAGCTCTGCTGCCTCGGCCGCCTTGGGCTCCCCATATGTGCTTGGAGCAGTGGCTTGGCTGTGTTGAGCCGACAGGGCCTCTGGGTCACGTGACGAGATGCGGCTCAGTGCTACTGTCCACGCCGCCCTGTGGCCTGCGGGAAGGAGGAGGGCCAGGAGCAAGGGTGGAAAATGGGAAGGGTGTTCTGGGATGGGCCCCCTCCCCTGGGAGAGAGAGCTTAACTGCCAGGATACTTTGGTTGCGAGTGGCGAACATGAAACTCAAATAGGCTTAAACATGAAAGGGCATTTATCAGCTGGCGTCACTGCAAAGATCAGCTCTCGGTTCCAGCATTCAGTTCCAGCCGCACGAACAGTATCTGCAGCACTCAGCCCCTCTTGTTCCCTTTGATCTGCTCTGGATTGGGTCCATCATGGGCTCCTGTGGAGGCGGAGAGACAGCCCTCAGCTCCTGGCCAGATTCCTGCCAGGCTGATGTTCATGGCAAGTGGAAAACGTCTCCATTGCATTTCCCCTCAGTCCCAGGGGTCTCTCTGTTTGACCACCTGGTACCACAAGCCAGGCTCTGAGCCGGCCACTGTGGCAGGGCATTGTGCTCTGACAGGCTTACCCTCTCTCATGTGCCTCCAGGGAGGGGAGGGAGTTCCCCCAAAAGAAATCCAGGTGATCCTTTGCTGATGGGCAGTGCTTCTTACTCACAGTCCTGTGGGTGCCTCTAGGCCTGACTCAGTTTCCCCTCCTCTGGGAGCCCCCGGCCACAGCAGCCCTTCTCCTAAAGTGCTCAGGGTCTGGAAGAAGCAAGATGTGACTGCAGCGTCTTTACCACCTGCCCCTCCACCCCGGGGGAGTGGAAGAAGCTTCTCCGCCGAGGATGAGGAAGGGGAGGCCTCAGCCCGACCCACACTGCAGGCCCATCAGGCCATAACTGAAAAAGACCCTTCCTGCCTTGGGGAGCCAGCCCCAAGATAAGGGTGGGGTGAGGGCACCTGCACCCTCAGCCCCCGCCTGCCAGTAGGCACCCAAGCTCTTTCTTGGCTAAGCAAGGCAGCTGTCCTAGGTCCTAGTCAGGCTGCATTTGAGTCCCGTTCCCTTTTCGTCTGACTTTCCGGGGACGAGAGACCTCTGCTTGCTTAGCTCCTTCCACTTGCTTTCCTTGAATGTGGGAAACTGGGACCCTGTCCTGGAAAAGACCCGGCCCCTCCTGCCCACGCCAGGCCTGTAGCTGCAGAGACTGGAAGCTAAAGTCTCAGGAGGGTAAGTGACTGTGCCTGGGAGTCACACTGAGCAGCAGTGGGGCCCGCAGGGCCTCCAGGCTCCCCAGCACGTCAGTGGGTCCTGCCACCTCCCCCTTCTCTGTGAGCTGGCATGGTGAGGCTGAGGGGTGCAGGCTGGGGCAGGAATCTCAGTCCTTCCCAGCTCTGTGGGAACGGGACGATGCTGGAGAACTACCCTGTCCCCAGGTCTCAGTTTCCCTATTGTAACGGGGCAGCTGGACTAAGGGGTGTCCAGTCCCCATGTTGAATCCCACCCTCATCTCCCTGTGTGAGGTGGGGGAGGTGTCCAGTGCCCCATCCCAATCCTTGGGCCTGGATTCCCAGCTTCTGTCCTGGTGCCCAGGGCCCTCCCATGCCCAGCCCTGTACAGTCCAGGCTGTTGTCTCAGATCCAAGCAGCCAGGCTGGATGGGCCTGGGGCAGGACGGGTGGACCAGGACGGGAACGGAGCACCTGCTTCCCTGTGACTGCCTCATGGAGTGCTCATCACAGAGATGTCCCAAAGCAGGGCTCCTCACGGAGCCCTTCAATATTGGATCTGTCATGGAAGAAAAATGTTGCATTTTGTTTCTGAGACCTTTCCTTGATCCTATCTTACAAGAAAGAAAAAGAAAAAAGAAGCAACAAAGGTTGCCGGGGGAGTCAGAGATTTGGGAGGTGCGTTTCTGAGGAACCGTGAGTGTCGAGAAGGGCGGGCCTGGGCTCCCGGAGTGCTTTCTGGAAAGCCGCGGCAAAGCATCACAGGGTAGCAGCCACCTCTCTGGCTCTTGCCACTGCAGCGCTAAGAACAAGTGCCCGCCACGTAGTGGCTCAAAACGACAAGGTGCTGTGATCTCTCCTGAGCCTCGGTGGGCCCGACCAGTCTGCTGGAGTCGCCGGCACATCTGTGGTTGGCAGTGGGCTGGCTGGGAGGCTCTGGTGGTCTCGTCTGGGCTGTCTCACGTGCCGGGGATAGTGGGGCTGGGTGGGCTCGCTCCCCTGTGGGCTTCTCCGGCCATTCTCATGGCAGGGGCTGGGTCTGGGGAGGCAAGGGGTAGAGCTCCTGCTGCATCTTGAGGCCCAGGCTCAGGGTCATCTCCTCTGCGGTGTTCTGTAGGCCAAAGCCAGTTCCAGGCCAGTCAGAGGTGGAAACTGGGCTTGGCAGCAGGGCGGCTTTAAATGGTGCAATGGATGGAATGCTTGTGTTCCCCAAACTCACACGCTGAAATCCTAGCCCTGATGGTGATGGTATAAAGGGCGGCTTTAAATGCGGCAATGGATGGGATGCTTGTGTTCCCCAAATTCACACGCTGAAATCCTAGTCCTGGCGGTGATGGTATGAGGTGGTGGGGCCTTTGGGAGGGGAGGAGGGCGTGAGAATGCTGTCCTCATAAATGGAAGCACACCCTCATGAAAGGGACTCCAGGGAGCCGCCAGGTCCCATGCAAAGGCAGAGTGAGAAGGTGGGGCAGAAACCTGGAAGTGGCCCTCCCCAGACACTGCTGGCGCCCTGATCTCGGCCCCGGGCTTCCAAAATGGAGAGAAATAGATCTCTGTTGTTTATAGGTCACCCAGTCTCTGGAGCTTGGTTATAACAGCCCAAACGGATGGAGACAATGACAACGAGAGAGGAAAATAAATCTCAGGTCCCTAAATCACTAAGCCAGAGGGAAAAATCAAGCTGGGAACTCTGTCAGGCAAACCTGCCTCCTGTTTATTCCTAACTAAGACAGCTACAAAGATAAAAAAGCTACACACCTCCCCCACAATGTGCCCACAGGGAATTCCCTGTGGACCTCAAGATCTTTACTATGAAACAGTTCTGTTGAATTTCACCCTGGCAATGTAAACCGATAGCTTATCTTCACAGGCGCAGGACAGAAAGTCGTCCCTCTGCTCGCCTGAGAGAAATGCGTATCCGATTGCTTTCTGAGGTGATTTCGCTCTGTGTCCCCACCCAAATGTCATCTCAAATGGTAACCCCCACGCGTTGGGAGGAGCGGCCTGCTGGGAGATGACTGGACCGTGGGGTGGATTTCTCCCTCGCTGTCCTCGTGAGAGTGAGGGAGTTCTCACAAGAGCTGATGGTTTTCAAGGGTGCATTTCTTCTGCTCCACCCTCCTGCCACCATGTAAGGCGTGCCTGCTTCCCCTTCCGCCATGATTATAAGTTTCCTGAGGCCTCCCAAGCCATGCGGAACTGTGAGCCAATGAAATCTCTTTTCTGCATAAATTACCCAGTCTCAGGTAGTTCTTTCTAGTAGTGTGAAAACAGGCTAATGCACTTCTTCTGCCCTATTGTTCGTGTAAAAATGCAGATTCACTGAGCTACACTAAGGATTCAGTGAAAGGCTAATCAGAGACTCAGAGGATGCAACTGCTTGTCTCTTGTCTACCTGTGGCCAGGAAGCCCCTTACTTTGCGTTGTTCTGCCTTACTGGATGGAACCGATGTTCATCTTACTTATGATGTAAGCATGTAGTAAGCTACCTCGTTATGATGTCAGTGTGTAGTAAGCTCACCTCGCTTAAGATGTCAGTATGTAGTAAGGTACCTCGTTAGGATGTCAGTATGTAGTAAGCTACCTGACTTATGATGGCAGTATGTACTAAGCTCACCTCTCTTATGATGTAAGTACGTAGTAAGCTACCTCGTTATGATGTCACTATGTAGTAAGCTCACCTCACTTATGATGTCAGTATGTAGTAAGCTCACCTCACTTATGATGTAAGCATGTAGTAAGCTACCTTGTTATGATGTCAGTATGTACTAAGCTCACCTCGCTTATGATGTCAGTATGTAGTAAGCTCACCTCACTTATGATGTCAGTATGTAGTAAGTTCACCTCACTTATGATGTTAGTATGTAGTAAGTTCACCTCACTTATGATGTAAGTATGTAGTAAGCTCACCTCACTTATGCTGTCAGTATGTAGTAAGCTCACCTCACTTATGATGTAAGCATGTAGTAAGCTATCTTGTTATGATGTTAGTATGTAGTAAGCTCACCTCACTTATGATGTCAGTATGTAGTAAGTTCACCTCACTTATGATGTAAGTATGTAGTAAGCTCACCTCACTTATGCTGTCAGTATGTAGTAAGCTCATCTCACTTATGATGTAAGTATGTAGTAAGCTACCTTGTCATGATATAAGCATGTAGTAAGCTCACCTCACTTATGATGTCAGTATGTAGTAAGCTCACTTCACTTATGATGTAAATATGTAGTAAGCTCACTTCGCTTATGATGTCAGTATGTAGAAAGCTCACCTTGCTTATGATGTCAGGATGTAGTAAGCTCATCTTACTTATGATGAAGTGACTAATGTCTCACATCTCCCTAAAATGTATAAAACCAAGCTATGTCCTTAGCGCCCTGGACACATATTTTCAGGACCTCCTGAGGCTGTGTCACAGGTGTGTCCTTATCTTGGAAAAATAAACTTTCTAAATTGACTGAGGCCTGCCTCAGATCCTTCACAGTCACAGCAATGAGGGACAGGTGTCCTCCCCGAGCCCCAAGAGACAGCAGTGGGCCGTGGCCAAGGACTGTCAGGAGTGAGAGGAGCTGAGGTGTGGATGGAGTGAAAGGCCCACAGAGGGGCCTGTCTATGCATTGGATGTACCCGAGGGCTCCCCCATTCTGCCTGTAATTACATGAATGTTGGGGAGGGTATGGTGGGAACATGAGTCTGCTGCACACCTACCCACCCTGGACCAATACATAGTAGGTGCTTAACACACACTTGCTGAAGGTTCAGCTCAGCCTCACGTCTCCCAGAAAGCCCCTCCCTGGTCATTCTGTCAGTCATGGAGTGAGGCAGGGCAGTATGGGGGTCCAGGGCACAGACCCCAGGGCCAGGTCAGATAGTTTTTTGTGCTGCCTGGGCTCTCCCTGGCTGCAGGGTCTTGGGCATATGTCTTAGTCTCCTTGCATCTTAGTTTTGTTGAATAAAAGAGTCAGGCCAGGTGCGGTGGCTCACACTTGTAATCCCAGCACTTTGGGAGTCCAAGGCAGGTGGGTCAATAGGTCAGGAGTTCAAGACCAGCCTGGTCAAGATGTTGAAACCTCATCTCTACTAAAAATACAAAAATTAGCCAGACATGGTGGCAGGCACCTGTAATCCCAGCTACTCATGAGGCTGAGGTAGGAGAATTGCTTGAACCCAGGGGGTGGAGTTTAAAGTGAGCTGAGATTGCACCACTGCACTTCAGTCTGGGCGACAGAGTGAGACTCCATCTCAAAAAAAAAAAAAAAAAAAAATAGACAAACACTGAAGTAAAAATATTTGAAGAGATTTATTCTGAGCCAGATATGAGTGACTGTGGCCCATGACATAGCCTCAGGAGGTTAAGAACATGTGCCCAAGGTGGTTGGGGCACAGCTTGGTTTTATACATTTTAGGGAGACATGAGACATCAATCAAATTCATTTAAGATGTACATTAGTTTGATCCAGAAAGGTGGAACAACTTGAAACAGGGGCTGCCAGGTCTGATATGGTCTGGCTCTGTGTCCCCACCCAAATCTCACCTTGTAGCTCCCATAATGCCCATGTATTGCAGGAGGGACCAGGTGGGAGACTGAATCACGGGGGTGGGTCTTTCCTGTGCTGTTCTCGTGATAACGAATAAGTCTCAGGAGATCTGACGGTTTCAAAAATGAGTTTCCCCGCACAAGCTCTCTCTCTGCCTGCTGCCATCCATGTAAGATGTGACTTGCTCCTCCTTGCCTTCCACCATGATCCTGAAGCCTCCCCAGCCATGTGGAACTGGAAGTCCATTAAACCTCTTTCTTTTGTAAATTTCCCAGTCTCGGTTACATCTTTAGCAGCAACATGAAAACAGACTAATACAGGGCCATACGTGGATTTAAATGTTTTGAATTGGCAACTGGTAGCAGGCTTCAGAGAGAAGAGATTATAAATGTTTCTTATCAGACTCGAGGTCCGTGTTGATGGGAATCCCAGAGAGGTGTAATGAGGTGCATCCGACCCCTGATTCCTGTCAGGACCTGAACCCGCTTCCAGCTTAAATTTTAGAGAGCCCTGGCTGAGGAGGAAGCCCATTCAGATGGTTGAGGGTGTGGGAAATAAAAAAGTTCCTTTTTGAAGTTTCCTTTCTTTTTAAAGAATAAGTGTGCTAATAACTTTGCTAAGCCCTATCCTATCCTATGCAGCTGTTAGACATGCCATGCTTACAGGCACGTAGTACACTCTATGTCCTTGTACTTTAACCAAGGTATCTGTGCTGGACGTGCTCACAGGCATGTCCCAGCTCTCCACTGCTTTCACCTGTTTAGAAAGGTTTTACGTTGTTAGCCAATTGGGTTTTAGTTTAGATTGTGAGAACTGGCTCCAGCCAACGGAGATCAGACACAGCAGTAAGGATGACCCCAAATGCATAAGGGATACATTTGTGTGTTTCCCTTTGTTCTTTGTACTCTTATGGCAAGATGGCTAGTGAGGGTGCCCTTCCTGCAGTCCAGGAAGTAATAACTGTGTTGCTGAAAGATCCTTTGTCTCAGTGCTGATTTTTCTTTGCTGCACAGGGCATCTATTTCCAACAGGGGGCTTTATAATTTTATTTTGGTTTGCAATTTCCTTCTCTGTAAAATGGAGAGAAAAGGCGCAGCCCTGCTGTGTTGTCTTGGGGCCACTTCTCCACTGGAGGGCAGAGACAGCTGCCCACAACCGAGGGGGTGGCACCTGGCACATGGTCAGTGCCTAAGAAGTGTTAGTGAAAGGGGAGGAAGCCAGATGCAAAAGGCCTCACATGCCACCTATGAGATGCCCAGGACAAATGCATCTGTAGAGATGGTCTGGCACAGGTTGGAGGTTGCCAGGCGCTGCAGTGGGGGACATGAGTGACTGACTATGGGTACGGGTTTTCCTCTGGGTGCTGGAGATGTTTTGGAACTAGGGAGATGGGGCATCTTGCAACATCATGAATGTCCTCAGTGCTGTTGGATTGGACACTTCAGAATGGTTGGTTTTGTGAGATATGAATTTTGCCTCAATTGTGATGCTTCACCAGATACTCCAGGAATGCTGAGTGAGCACCAACACTGCTGGGCGCAGGCGGGGGTCACAGAGGTCAGCAGGGCAGGCGGGCCTCTGGTTCTCACAGAGTCTGCATTCTGGTGGCTCATTAATTCACTCAACAAACTCCTGCACAAGGTCATAAAGCCTCATGGCGTGCTGGTTCCCAGGACCAGACTCCAGCGTGGCCATGATTGCCTTCAATTTCTGCTGGCTTGTGGCCCTGCCGGCCTCTCATCCAGTCCTGCCCACGTGTTTGTGCCACTGGGTGTGGCTCTGGCCAGATCCCTGGCTGCCTGACTCAGTCCACACATCTGCCTCTCCTTTCCTGCTCGGTGCTGTGGGGCAGGGCCTGCAGGACTTGCTGCATTGAAGGGAGCAGAGCTCATTGCAGGCTGGGCTCCTCCGCCCAAGGTTCCTGACTCCCAGCACCGATTCTTTCTGGGAAGCCTGGGACATGATGACTCACTGTGAATTTGGGCAGTTTATTTCTGGTCTCTTCATCCAGAAGTGGAAGGTATCCATTGAATGACCCCTGCGGTCCTTCTAGGTCCAGTCTCCTCTGGGCCTGTCCAGTGGTTTTTTGACCCCACCCCATGGTAATACTTTAGGGCAATGACTCTATTCTGGGAGGCTCAGATTCTGCTTTGACTACATGACTTGCTTCTGTGATCTCATTATTTTATTCTGTGATCTGGGTGCAGTCTTCCATTATTAATGTCCGTGATTTGATGATTCTCTGGGTCCTCCAGAGACATGCTTGAAAGCTGGGGTGTAGGGAAAGCCAGGGGAAGGGAGGGTGGGCTCCCACAGTCCCTGCAACACTGGTATAATTACAGGCAGAATGAGGGAGCCCTCCAACCCTGCCCCAGATCAGCGAGCTGCATCCCGGCAAGGACCCCACCAGCAGGGCAGCTTCTGGGCTCTCACACTGTCCTGCTATGGTATCTGCCCCAGGAGGGAGCCAGCCTAGGGGTGGGGCAGGGGGACAAGAGGAAGCCTCCCTGATGGGTGGAGTGAGCCAGGAGGAGCCCAGGTGGAAGGGGACGTGGGAGAGAGCTGGAGGGCGGATAGGAACCTGGAGCGGAGGCGTGTCTCGGCGGGGACGGAGGGGATGAGAGGCACCATGGCCACGAGGACAGTGCAATCGGAGGCTGCTGCTAAGAAGCGTTGACGATTACAGGAGAGAAATGGACACACTCAGAGCTGTTAGTCATCAATTTGACACAAATTGTGGGGGTTGGAGGGCTTCCTTGGGAGCATTGGAAGAGAACTAATTCCCTGCATCAGGGGCCAAGCAGGCTTGGGAAGACACATAGGACTGAATTGGAAGGAAGGCAGAGAGGTGAGTTCTCAGAAGCTGGGTCTCCTACCACCACTGGGTCCTGATGGGGCAGGTCCTGAGCCTGGGTTCCTTTCTGGAGAGATGGAATAAGAACCCTGAGTCCCCTCCCTACCCTGCCCTGCCCTGGGGTTCTACAGACATGGCCCCAGTGGCACTGAGTAAGGCAGGTAACTTCGGGACAGTGTGGCCCTTCCTGGATCTGCCAGCTGGACTCACAAGAGGGTCAAATCCCAGGAAAATGGAAGGGAAGAGCTGGGCTTGCTAAGGCAGCAGCTGCGAGCCTGGTGGTGGTGCCTGCAGGCCTGGGGCGAGGTGCGGCTGGAGGTGGAGGGGAGGCAGGCACCGAGGGGGAGAAAGGAGCCAGTGGGTCTGGGGGCACTCTCCCCTGAGGCTGGATTTCATCCCACCAGGGCCCAGGGCAGCCGGCCTCCTGTGCTCCTGGGGCAACTCCTGGAAGCTTTCCGTTAAATGAAGGAGATATCAGCACTGCCACGCCCAGCCCCAGAGGACAGGGTCAGGAGGCTTTGAGGAGTGGTCTTGCAGGGAGAGTTTCACTGTATGGGACCAGAGCCTACCAGGTGTTCACCAATCTGATCAGGGCCGCCCTGATAAGGGCCAGGTGTGTGCGGAGAGGCTCGGCGATGCCTGTCCTCTCTAGCTGCCGACAGCAGGAGTTGCTGTTACCAAATTGGGCTCCCCCAGAAGCAACGAGGTGAGACAGCCCTGACTGGGTGACAAGGCCGGGGGCGGGGGCAGTACCTGCAGGGCGGGCAGGAAGGGTGCTGTCCCTGCAAGGGAACAACAAGGAATGTTCAGCCCTGGAAGTTGCCTCAGCCCCATCAGCTTTCCCAGGGGCCACACCTCGGGGCAGGGCAGGGCAGGGCACATCCCTGGAAACCTACAGGGCACTCCGTGCTGTTCTGGATGCTGGTGGCCCCAGCTCCTGCTCCCCTGGAGGGGCCCAGCTCCTTTTCCTTCTGGGTGAAGCTGGGAGAGGTCGCCTCACCTGGAGGGGCCCGGCTCCCTCCCCTTCTGGGTGAAGCTGGGAGAGGTCTCCTCCCCTGGACTGCTGATGATTAGTGCAGACCGTCCCTCACGTTCCCAAGCCCCCATCCTGGAACACTGAAGAGATTCCCTGGAGGGTGAAGCCTCCCCATCGCAGTGGAGCCTGGTGAGGGGAGATGGTACACGCTTTGCCCGACCTTGGGGTGAGAACTCTTGGCCTTCGCTGTGCTGTGGTGGGGGGCACTGTGCTGTGAGTGGAAGGGGCTTTGTTTCAGCCCTGCCATCCTTGCTTCTGCCTGGAATGGAGGGAACCTCGGTTTCTTTGTCTGTGAAACGGGGTCGCAGCGCTTCTCTCCCACGGAGGTTGTGCAGCCTGAGGGAGAGAGCATCTCAATGCCTTCCCCGTGTGGGACCCTGGCGGATACGGCCCTTGTTCCTCCTCCCTTCTCCTCCCACCCTGGCCGAGGTCCCAGTTCCCTGAGCTTGGGTGTGTGGTGCTTGGTTCAGGTGAGTGTGTGTATCTGTTTCGGGGCCATTCTTGAGCTCTGAGGCGTGTGTTTAAATTCCAGGGATCAAACCGCCTTCCTTCCTCTTTCCATCCCTGCAATCTCCAGCTCTGTTTTCTCCCTGGGAGGCTCTGGGATTGGCTGTTGCCACCGATTCCTCGCAGAGATTGACTTTTCCCCTTTTCATACCAGCCTGTTTGCTTGAGAGCTGTGGGACTCACACGCTCCCTAAATCTCCTGTCCCTGGTGTCTTCTCGCCCTTTCATAAATCTCAGCCTCGTTCCCTCTGGCCTGGGAGGCTGCACCGCCTCCATGGCGATCTCCTTTTGGGAGCTCCGGTATGGAACACATCATTCATCATGGGGACAGGGGAGGCGCCACAATTTCTCCTTTCAGGGAATGTGGTCAGGCCCACTGTGGCCACATATCCAGAATGGGCATACCCGTGGGTGGGCTTAGGAAGGGGCATGGGGATCACAACCACACCTGGCCATGGGGACAGGTGGGTGGCGTGGCTCTCAGGTGTGGCTGAGGGCGCCTGTGTCTGGTTCTCAAGGGGTCCCCGTCATGCAGGGCAACCCAAGCTGGTCCCCAGACAGCACCCATGTGTGGAGATGAAGGCTGAGAAGGGGCACCCAGGGCCTTGGAGCACGCTGAGGATGGCACCCTGCCCTGTCCCAGGCATGTGGCAGGAACTGGCCGTGAAGGGAATTTGCACTGTGAGCGGGGAGAGGGCACTGCAGGCTGAGGGGCCAGTGGCTGCAAAGGCAAGGTGGTGGGACAGAGGGCAGTGTGTGTCGTCAGCAGACCCCAGATCTGTCAGTGACAAAGCAGGCATGGGAGCTTACCTTCCAGTGCATATGTGTTTTCATGCACATGAGGGTATATGCATGTGTGCAGGTCTGTGTGAGACAAAGCACACGAAATGTTGTAACCAACGCCTTCTAGAGTAAGCTGGAGAAACAGGAGGAAGGAAGAGCTGAGAGGGATGAGGGGGATGTGGAACTGAGGGTCAAGGGCAAGGCTGAAGAGGGTCTGGGTAGCCTCCTTGAGCCGGGAGCCCTGAGCAGAAACCTGAAGGAGGTGTGGGAGGGAGCCCAGTTCCCACAGGGGGAAGGCTGCTGTAGAGGCCCCAAGGCAGGGGTGGGCAGGGGTCCCAGGAGCAGAGTGGAGCCCAGTGTGGCTGCAGCAGAGTGAGCTGGGAGACACACACTGTTGTGTGGAATCCTGGTTCACTCTGAGCAGGGCAGGGGCTTTAACAGGACCATGGCTATGGTGGGGTCCGTGGCTGCGAGAACAGAGAAACTTGGCTGGGACCTGGGAGTGCTTTGACGGAGAAGCCAACAGAATTTGCTGCCAGACCTGAAGTTGGGGCTTGTGGTGTGTTGGACAAAGGTGACATGTCAGGGTGGCTGTGACGGGGAGTGTGGGCCCAGATCCTGTGGCTGGATGATAAGGGTTTCTTCCACTCCATCATATAATGACAGAGACCAGGACCTCTCATGAATGCTTCCCACTTCCAAACAGGCTGCAACAATCTTTCTCATGCCACAGGCTCTTTTGCCATGTGTCTTTGACATTCCTCCCACAGAGAAGTAGAGTCTGTGTCCCCATCCCCTGCATCCCAGTGGCCTTGTGATGAGGGCAGAAGTGATGCTAGGTCACTCCTTAGGCTCCGTCACAGAAGGTGCTAAGCTCCTGCCTTGTTCTCAGAGGACACTTACACTTAGGACCCAGCTGCCATGCTGCGAGGAAGCCCAAGTAGCCCGTGGTGAGGCCCACGTGGAAAAGAACCAAGGCCCTGGGGCCCACAGCCCTGGCTGAGCTGCCAGCCAATTGAGTGAGCCACCTAAAAAGGAAATTCTCTAGCCCCACTTGAGCTGCTCTCACTGCACAAATGAGCCATCCTTTCAGAGCCCTGCCCAACTTGCAGATTCATGAGCACATGGTTGTCTTCTGAAGTCACTAGATTCTGGGTAATTTGTTACACAAGATGAGGGGTCAGCTGAGTGTCCAGAGAAGTCCAGGGTCTGAGGTCTCTCTTTATTGTCCCTCTGCTGTGCTAAGCTCCAGACTTCCCAGGCTGGGCCTCACTCCTCAGTGTCCCTTTGTCCCCAGAAGTGCCTGGAGGCCATTTAGAAAATACTGGGGGAATGTGGACAGGCTTCTGCATGTGTAGCCTGGAGAGGGTCTGTGGAAGGTGGAAGAAGAGAGTCCTTAGGCTCCGGAGCTCCTAGCTTTTGCTGACCCTGTTTTCTCATCTCTAAGAGTGCTAACGGCCACTGTAGCTGCATTTTCGGAGCCTCCACCCTGCTGTGCACCCTCCTAAACACTTGACATGCACTCATGAGTGGTTCTTTCTAGTGCTAATGTTCCAGAGACCAGATCTCACCCTTCCCTCATGGCCGCCCTGAGCATTAAGCAGTGCTTTGACACCATTTTACGGATGAGGACATGGAGGCCCCAGTGAATCACAGTGGCAGAGCCAGGGCATGGCCTCAGGTTGTGTCACTGCAAGTCCTGCTTTTGGTCACACTCCCTAGAAGAGGCCCCTCAGGCCCCGCACAGTGCCCCCCCCACCATTCCAGCACAGTGGGATCTACCCCTCAGGGTTCCATCCTGTAGGCCTGTGTGTCTTCAGGCTCCAGAGCAGAGGGGGCTGTGGCCCTGAATCTCAGCACATGTGTCTCCCTGGTGCTCTGGCTCTGAGGTGCCTGGGGAGCCTCCGAGAGGCAGATTCAAGGCTCCTGCACATCCCCAAATGGGAACCAAAGGCCAGAGACCTGGTTCTAGTCTCAGCCCATGCATATGCTCTTTCTGAAGCATTACTAACTTCCCTAAGCCTCGGTTTTTCTCATCTGAACAATGGGGCTGGAGGCTGAGAGCTGTTTGGTTGTGGGGAGCTGACTCAAGGTGAATAAGCACCCAGCACAGCACTGGCCCTGAGCAGGCACTGGGCCGGGCCTTCAGGGGTTATCTGAAAGCAAGAGGCGTTCGCTCCCTCAGCACCCAGCTCCCCCAGCCTGACTCTACATAGAATTATTCTTCCTCTGCTTCTCTGTGGTGACATTTAATCTATGCAGGGGCTGGCGGATGCTTTATTTCTGGAGCTGGCTTTGATTTGGGGAGGGTATTGTTAGCTGTGTCCCTTGAGAGTAGATTTAAGAGCAAATATTATTTTTTTCTTATCGGAGGCATCTAGGAGCCTCTTGCAGACACCTCCTTCCAGCAGCAAGATTCTCGAGACTCCAGACACTGTTTGCTTGGGTCCCTGCCAGACTGGGGAGCCTGGCTCATTTTCTCCAAGTGGAAGGAAGCAGGGGGTCTAGAAAGCACCTAGCCTGTGCCCGCTCCATCCAGACATGCAGGGTGATCTTAGCGACGCCCATCCCTCCCTCTGGCCTCAGTTTCCCCAGCAATAGGTGTGTGAGGGCAGATGACAAGGTTGCTCCTGGCCCAGCTGCTTGGGCGGAGCTGACCCTCGGGAAGGAGGACAAAGAGCCACACTTCCCTGCAGCTGATCTGGGGGTGGTGTGATTTGCATATTATTTGCATAAATATGCAGGCAGATTTCATAAAGGCCTTAGCTCCAGGCATTTAAGAAAATTCCAACAAATAGATTCTGGCAGAATGCCTGCCATAGCCCTGGCCCCGAAGGCAGCTTTGCTGAGGACCGTGTCCCCTGCACCCTCTGACCTGGGCCCTCATCTAAGACTCAGGAGGAGGCTGGGAAGGGGTGTTAGCATCCCCTTACTTGGCTGGGCCCCGGACAGGCCTCAGGACTTCCCATGGGTTGTCCAGTGGGAGGAGGAGATTCCTGGACCCCTGATCAGGGTGCCCTGGGGGAGCCTCCCGTCCTGGCAGACTCCCGCTGGCAGCCAAAGAGTTTAGCCCCGTGCCTGTCCTGAGAGAAAGGGAGACGGGCCCTTTGGGCCCTTTAATTCGAGTCAAAGCTGCTCTCCTGATCTCTCCCTTCACCCTTCCCTTCCTCTCTCTCCCCTGCTCTCCCTCCAGCTTGGGGAGAGCCCTGCTTCCAGTGAGGATCTGAGCCTGGTGTCTGGATTCCCCTCACCCCACTCACCACCCTGCCTTGTCGATTTTTCCCCCTAAATAGCTCTCCCACTTCGCATTGTGAAGCTGATCATACCACACCCCCGCCCTGCAAAAAAAAAAAAAAAAAAAAAAAAACCCAAACCAAAAACCCAGACACTCCAGTGGCTTCTCTTTGCTCTTGGAATAGAGACAAAACTCTTTCATGTAGGTCCGCAAGGCTCCTTCCGGCGCCCGCCACCGCCACACCCCCAGTTCCAGCCGCGCCGCCCCTCCCTTCAACACGCTCCGAACCCGCGGCTGGCATGCTGTTCCCCGTCCCTCTCCCCTGCCCGGCTGCATCAGGCCCATCAGAGGCGCCCCCAGGCCCTGCTCCATCCACAGGGGTGCGACGTGGGTTGGCCAGCAGCTGGGCCTGACCCTGCAGGACCGACCGTGGCGACGTGGCGGGAGCCAGGCCGGCTGTGGCCCCGTCCAGGGCTGGCGAGGTGGGTGCTCACCGAAGGGATGCGCGTGTGGCTGCTTGTGCCACCCCTGCTTCTGTGTCAGACGCCCACACAGACCTCGCGCTCCCTTAGCCAGGGCTGGTCTCTGCTCCCACGGTGGCCCCCGCGTGGCGCAGTGCGCTTTGGGCCGCTGGAGGGAGCCTCTCTGGCTCCCCACGTGTCCCGACAGGAACCATGCGCACGGCGGCGGCTTCCTGTCTTCGTCAGCACAGGGGGCACTGGCTTTCAGAGGCGTTTGTTCTAACGGCTGTATTTGGCTGTGTATGGCGTCCTGTTCCGATGCCAGCAACAGAACAGCCCTGCAGAGGACGCTGCTTGGAAGATGGCGGAAAGCACGCGGCACGGTGGCCGCGTGGGGGAAGGAGGCGGTCTTGCGGGGGTCTCCACCTGTCCATCAACTCCCCCTTTTCTTAGCCCCTGTGTTCCATCACCCCACACCTCTGCGTTCTGGTAGAGTGGGTGAGCATGGTCTCCCAGCCCTGCTCCAGATTCCCATAACACAGTTCCCACCAGGCCTGAGCCCGAGAGCCGCATCGCACTGCCCATAGGACAGAGACGGCTCCTTGCCCAGCCAGCGACGCCCTGCGTGCTCGGTTCCTGCAGCTCTGCAGCCTTGGCTCTCTCTGCCCGCTTCTTTAGAGACAGGGTCATGCTCTGTTGCCCAGGCTGGAACGCAGTGGTGCGACCATAGCTAACTGCAGCCTCAAACTCGTGCACTTCTGAGTAGCTAGGACCGTAAGCATGAACTACCAAACACAGATAATTAAACAATTTTTTTTTATAGAGACAGAGTCTCACCGGGTTGTGCAGACTGGTCTCAAACTCCTGGCCTCAAGGGTTCCTCCTGCCTCGGCCTCCCAAAGTGTTTGGATTCCCAGCGTGAGCCACCACGCCTGACCTCCTATTTCTTGACCACATCAAGCTGTCTCCCTCGTGGGGCTCTGCACAGGCTGTTCCTTCAGCCTGGGAGGTTCCTCCCTACCCATCTCTGCCTCCTAATTCAGGCCTGATCTTCCCCAGGCGCTTGGCACCCACCTTGGGTCCCTGCCTGTTTCCTCACTTGCCTGGGGATCTGCTGACTTCTTCCAGAACTCACTGGTTCCATTGACCTCGGCTCCTAGTTGCAGGTGGCATGACTGAAGGCACCACCCCAGAGGTAGCAGCCCCCGCGCGATACGTGGCTGTTCCTGACTCAGAGCTCGCACTTCTCACGCCTGCTACAGACTGGGGCCTCTCCTCTGAGGCTGGAGGACTGCAGCGCCTCCCTCCTCTTCCCCCGGGTCCTGAGACTCTTCCATCCCTACAGCAGGAGCTCTCACTGGCCCCACCGGGCGGGCGGGCAGGTGGGGGAAAAGCCAGAATCTTAGAACACAGCCCAGGTGCGCTGACCCTGCCATGCCCTTGAACCTTGTCCTGCAGGCTCCCTTGCCCTTGGCTCCTGGTTGGGTTTGGCCGTGGGAGGCCCTGGCCAGAGATTGGGGGTGGGTGGAGAGACAGGTCTGCAGTTTCTCCCTGCGGCCATCCCAGCTGCAGTTGTGCAGTGGTGGGCTCCTCCAGCTGAGGCCAGCCCCTGCCGCCCCTGCCCTCTGGTCCTGGCAGAGCCTCAGCACCTGCTCTCCTGCCCAGCCCCTGTGCCACACACAGGTCCTGGCTCCTGCCCCTGCCAGTCTCTGGGTGACTTGGTGTCCCTTGCTGGGGTCCTTAGCTCTACCCCTCCTCTGTGAGGCCCCTCCCTTAGACGCTCCTCGGTGACCTTTGATTGTGTCCTCTCGCTCCTGCCAGGACCCCGGCCCAGGTGCCCACCACATGGCTGTGCCACCCTAGGGGTTCCTCCCTCTCTGAGCCTGCAGCCTGGAGCTGGGTTTCTGGAAGCTTCCTCTGTCCCCCTCCTTGGGTGCTCTGTGATGAGGCCTGGCTGTCAGGGGTGGGGGGCACGCTCCCCCATGGTCAGCTCTGGGCTGAGAAAGCTTTCCCCTGGGCACAGTAGGGGATCTCAGGAAATGAGTGGTGCGGTCACTGTGAGAAGAGGCAGGCTGGCTGGGCTGGGCTCCCCGAGCCTTGGGGGATGCCACTGGAATGATCACGCTGTCCCTTCCTCTGGATGTCCTGTTTCCAGATGTCTTTTTCTGTGTGAGGTCAGCTTTCAAGGTCAAACGTGCAGACCTTTGGGGGCTGCCGGGGAGCAGAGTGTGGCCTGGCCTGGGGTCTCAGCCTGGGTTCCAGCCTTCTACCCCCAGGACGTGCTGCTGTGTGGTACAGGGAGGTCCTCTGACTGTTTCTGAACCTCGTTCTTTGCCAGCTCACGGGGAGGTGCTCACAGCATGAGTGGTCACTCCTGGGAGAGAGGGGGCGGGTGGTCAAGATCAAAGGTAGGGGTTGGCAAACCTTTTCTGGAAAGGCCAGATAGTAAATATTTCAGGCTTCATGGCTCACATGCTCTCTGTTGCAACCTCTCCACTCTGCTGTTGTAGTGCAAAAGCAGTCACAGTCAATATAGAAATGAGTATGCCTTTTTCAGTAAAGCTTTATTTATACAAACAGATAGTGGGCTGGATTGGGTTGGCAGGTGATGGGATGCTGACCCTCTGGTCCAAGGGAAAGAAAATCCCCTTGTAGATGCTCAGATCCTGGAGAAATGAACATCATCATTAGGCAGTCTGGCCCTGTCCTTGTCAGCAACACTGATTTCTCCCTCGTGAACAAACTCAGCCTTAGGGAGGCGGTCAGGGAGGGCTTTCTAGAGGAGGTGATGTCTAAGGTTGCTTTGAAATAGGAGGTGTCACCTAGAGGCTGGAGGGGGAAGGGGATCCCAATTGAGGAACTTTTCTCTGTTGAAGGAGGAGGGGTGGCAGAGGGGCGGGGGCTGCAATTTGTACACTTGAGAGTGAGCAGCCTGTGACATCCCCAAAACCATGATAAATGCCCCCGAGCCTCCAGTGTGGGCCCACATGCTCCTGAGTGATGGTGATTTATGATGGCTGAGATTTTTCTTAAGCAATTGGTTTTTGGAGAAAAAAGAAAGGTCACAGCACGTCAGGCCTTACACATTTTATCTTGTTCTCCACCAGCTGCAAATTCCCTTTGAATGCATCAGAGCCCGACAAGGGTGTTGGCTGCCAGGGGATGGACATTAATATCAAATAAACAAAGGCAGCAAAGGCATACCTGGCTGAGCAGGGGACGCCATTGTTACTATTCCGGGGGTTGGCTACAGGGGCGGGCCTGTGAGGGTGGCTGCCAGTGGAGCCCAAGGGTGAGATGAGAAATCTCAAGCTAAGCTGGAGGAAGATGCTGTGCTGGGGCTCTGGGGCACAGGTGGGGAAAAGGCAGAGGAAGCTGGCTGGCCTAAGGGAGGAGGGCAGCCTGACCTGGCATCTGCCCGTGGTGGAGGCTTGGTCCTGGTCCTGGCTGCAGCCGGGCGCCCTCTACATGCAGGTGTGAGCAGGCCTGCTCCACTCCTCCTGGGCTGTGTGGCTCTGGGCAGCTTGCACACCCTCTCTGGGCCTCCTATTCCTCAACCATCTACCCTTCACTGCTACTGGAAGTTCACTGCTATAGAAGGGCAGAGAATAACACAGCTGGACCTCAGATCCCTGGCCCTGAGACTCCTGCACCAGTGACCCCTGGCCCTGAGACCCCTGGCCCACTGCTTGCCCTTTGCCCTTCCCTCCTGAGGTGGAGCCCAGAGCCGGGACCTGGCTGGGGGTTGCCCTGGGTGCCCTGGCCTCTGTGTCTGTTTCCTTGGCTACAACGTGGGGTTGTGATGGCCTTGCCCTGGTAGGCTGTGAGTATGAAACGAGTTCATGCATGCCTGGAGCCCAGCATGCACATACATGTTAGCTGGTTAGCTGTTGTTTTTACAGAGGAACGTGTTTTCATTTAATGACTTGGTGAAGATGAGAACTTTAAGTCTTCAGAGCATACATGTGCTGAGTGTCCTTCTGAAAAAATGGCTGCTGCTTGAATTATTCGGGTCTGTGTGGATACAAACACAGTCTTTCTCTGGCTTTCCCTACCCTCCTTCTGAGGTATGAGGCAGGACTCAACTCCAGAGGCAGGACCAAACTGAGGACTAGCTAAAACAGGGAGGGAGTGGAAGCCGCCTTCCATGAGACACAGCCACCAGTGTGCCTGTCGGTTTACCACTGCCATGGCAATGCCTGGGCGTGACTGCCCCTTTCCATGGCAATGATCTGATGACCCAAAGCTCTCACCCTTTTCCTAGACATTTCTGCATACGCCATCCTTTAATCTGCATGCAATTAAAAGTGGGTATAAATGTGACCACTGAACTGCCCTGAGCTGTTGCTCTCTGCCTTTGGGGAACCCTGCTTCGCAGGAGCTGACACGGAGCTGCAACCTGAGCTGCTGCCTCAATAAAACTCTTCCCTTCTACCTCTAGCTGGCCCTTGAATTCTTTCCTGGGTGAAGCCAAGAACCCTTGCTGGCTAAGCCCCACTTTGGGGCTGACTTGCCTTGCATCACTTCCACCACCAACACAAAAATAACCTGTGCAGACAGCCTGTTATTACTTGTTGCTTGTTCCTAAGATGTCATACAGTGTTACTGTGTGTATGTGTGCAGATATTATACAACATTATCTACATATACACACTTAGCTTCTTCATGGAGTATTTTGATACCTAGCTGATGTTGGCACTTATGCTGAAGGTAGGGAGGAGGGAGAGGGGGATGAGGGAGGGAGGAGCGAGAGGAGGAGGAGGGAGGAGGGGAGAGAGAGAATGACAGCACAGGAGTGAGAGTGTGAGGGAGGGCGAGAGCATGAGTGGGGGTGAGAGCATGAGTGAGTGAGGGTGAGAGCGTGAGCAAAGGTGAGAGTGTGAGTGAGGGTGAGAGCATGAGGGCGAGAGCGTGAGTGAGGGTGAGGGCGTGAGTGAGGGTGAGAGCATGAGTGAAGGTTAGAGCGTGAGTGAGGGTGACAGCGTGAGTGAGTGAGGGCAAGAGCATGAGTGGGGGCGAGAGCGTGAGTGAGGGCGAGAGCTTGAGTGAGGGTTAGAGCGTGAGTGAGGGTGAGAGCGTGAGTGAAGATGAGAGCGTGAGTGAGGGTGAGAGCATGAGTGAGGGTTAGAGCGTGAGTGAGGGTGAGAGCGTGAGTGAGGGTGAGAGCATGAGGGTGAGAGCGTGAGTGAGGGTGAGAGCATGAGTGAAGGTTAGAGCGTGAGTGAGGGTGACAGCGTGAGTGAGTGAGGGCAAGAGCATGAGTAGGGGCGAGAGCGTGAGTGAGGGTGACAGCGTGAGTGAGTGAGGGCAAGAGTATGAGTGGGGGCGAGAGCGTGAGTGAGGGCGAGAGCATGAGTGAGGGTTAGAGCGTGAGTAAGGGTGAGAGCGTGAGTGAAGGTGAGAGCGTGAGTGAGGGTGAGAGCATGAGGGCGAGAGCGTGAGTGAAGGTTAGAGCGTGAGTGAGGGTTAGAGCGTGAGTGAGGGCGAGAGCATGAGTGAGGGTGACAGCGTGAGTGAGTGAGGGCGAGAGCGTGAGTGAGGGCGAGGGCGTGAGTGAGGGTTAGAGCGTGAGTGAGGGCGAGAGCGTGAGTGAGGGCGAGAGCGTGAGTGAGTGAGGGCGAGAGCTTGAGTGAGGGCGAGAGCGAGAGTGAGGGCGAGGGCGTGAGTGAGGGCGAGGGCGTGAGTGAGGGCGAGGGCGTGAGTGGGGGCGAGGGCGTGAGTGGGGGCGAGGGCGAGAGTGGGGGCGAGGGCGAGAGTGGGGGCGAGGGCGAGAGTGGGGGCGAGGGCGAGAGT
>CAUYLG010051856.1:0-29971 GCA_963573385.1 Cacajao melanocephalus | reverse complement strand
TAATATATATATAATATAATATATATATATTTTTATAAAATATATATTTATATATATATATATTTATATATATATATATATACCTATATATTTATATATATAGGTATATATAGTTACATATAGGTGTATATATACACCTATATATTTATATAGATGGATACATAATCTGTGATACACATACACCTATATATTTATATAGATGGATACATAATCTGTGATACACATACACAAACACACATACAAACACACGTGTGTTTGTGTGTGTGTGTATGTGTATCACAGATTATGTATCCATTGGTAAACATTTAGATTTTCAATTTTTGTTATTAACAATAGTATTATGATTAATATGCTTGAACAGGTCTCTTGGTACCTATATGCAAGAGTCAATCTTATTAAAATATAATTTAAAATGTTTCTTTTCTCTTTTGTAGAGATTTAAGACTTCTCATTACTCTCAGAGTGGAAGAAAAAAAAATCTTGGCGCAGCTTAAAAAGCTTTGCTCAAATAAGCCATGATCATTTGACCTTATGGTCTTGGCACATGAATTCCTTCTGCCCAAGATGTTCTTCCTCCTATATTTTGCCAAATATCACCCATTCTTTGGTCTCAATTGAATGGTTACTTCTTCAAAGAGACCTTCCCTGACTCCCACAATCTAAATTAGTTATCCCTACTATTATTCTTCATGAAGTGTTTGACTCTTAAGTTCAGGGGAACATGTGCAGGATGTGCAGATTTGTTACATAGGTAAATGTGTGCCACGGTGGTTTGCTGCACAGATCATCCCATCACCTAGGTATTAAGCCCAGGATTCATTCACTATTTTTCCTGGTGCTCTTCCTCCCACAACCACCACCCTGACAGGCCCAGTTTGTGTCGTTCCCCTGCCCATGTGCCCGTGTGTTCTCATCCTTCAGCTCCAACTTACAAGGGAGAACATGTACAGTTTGGTTTTCTGTTCCTGCATTAGTTTGCTGAAGATAATGGCCTCTAGCTCCATCCATGTCCCTGCAAAGGACATGATCTCATTCCTTTTTATGGCTGCATAGTATTCCATGGCGTAAATGTACCACATTTCCTCTATCCAGTCTATCATTGATGGGCATTTAGGTTGATTCCATATTTTTGCTACTGTGAATTGTGCTTTGATGAACATATGTGTGCATGTATCTTTATAACAGAATGATTTACATTCCTTTGGGTATACACCCAGTAATGGGATTTCTGGGTCAAATGGTATTTCTGCCTCTAAATCTTTGAAGAATCACTACACTGTCTTCCACAATGGTTGAACTAATTTATACCTCCACCAACAGTGTAAAAGCATTCTTTTTTCTTTGCAACCTTGCCAGCATCTGTTGTTTTTTGACTTTTTAGTAATCTTGACAAGCATGAGATGGTGTCTCATTATGGTTTTGATTTGCATTTCTCTAATGATTAGTGATGTTTAGCTTTCTTTTATATTTTTTTGGCCACATGTATGTCTCTTTTAAGAAGTGTCTGGTCCTGTCTTTTGCCCATTTTTTAATGGGGTTGTTTTTTTCTTGTAAATGTGCTTAAGTTCCTTGTAGATTCTAGATATTAGACCTTTGTCAGATGGATAGACTGCAAAAATTTTCTCCCATTCTGTAGATTGTCTGTTCACTCTGATGATAGTTTCTTTTGCTGTGCAGAAGCTCTTTAGTTTGATTAGATTCCATTTGTCAATTTTTGCTTTTGTTGAAATTGCTTTTGGAATTTTTGTCATGAAAGCTTTGCCCATGCCTATATTCTGAATGGTATTTGCGTAGCTTTTCTTCTAGGGTTTTTATAGTTTGGGATTTTATATTTAAGTCTTTAATCTATCTTGAATTAGTTTTTTATAAGGTGTAAGGAAGGGGTCCAGTTTCAGTTTTCTGCACATGGCTAGCCAGTTCTCCTAGCACCATTTATTAAATAGAAAATGCTTTCCCCATTGCTTGTTTTTGTCACATTTATCAAAGATCAGATGGTTGTAGATGTATGGTCTTATTTCTGAGTTCTCTATTCTGTTCCATTGGCTGGAACAACTGAGTCAACCAAACTGCAGAGATGGTGGCTGCCCCTCCCCCTGAGAATTTGATCCCTTCTTAGGCAGCCTCCAGTTGCTATTGGCTTGCTGGAATTCCAAGTCAGTGGGTCTTAACTCCTGAGGTGCCGTGGAGGTTGGGTCCACAGAACGATGCTGCTTGGCTCTCTGGACCCAGCCCCTTTCCTATCAGAAGGTATGGATAGATCTCCTGCCTTTTTGGAATTCCTGGGGCCAGAATACATAAAACTCCTAGGTCCCTGTGTGTTCCTGAGCAGCTGCCCTGCCAAGATTCCCCACAGCTCTGTGTATGGAACTCAAGGCCCTGGCAGCATGGGCTCACAAGGGGATCTCCTGATCTGTGGGTTACAAAGATCCATGGGAGAAGTGTGGGTTCCTGGGTAGGGTTTCACACTAACTCACTGCTTTCCTTGGCTGGGAGTGGGTGGGCATTTCTTTGGCTACATATTGCACCCAGGTAGACCATCACCTCACCCTGCTTTTCTTCATTCTCCATGGGTTGAGTTGTTTGACTAGTCAGTCCCAATGAGAGAACCTGGATATTTCAGTTGAAGGTGCTGAATGCTCTCACCACTTTTATTCCTCTTCATGAGTGCCAAGGGTGGCAGCTGCTTCTAATTGGCCATGTTGGTCCCATGACCAACTTTTTTCTTTACTCTTATCATGGTTTAACATTAATTTTCCTGTTCTATAAAAAAGGGATTATATCTGTTTTATGCAGAATAACTGATACATAGTAGCCACTCAAATATTTGCTAAGTGAACTGTTACATATGACTAGAAATTTCAGATAGAATTGTACAAATGAACTGTACATTAATGGTTGCTAATAAATTCCAGTTTAGTGATATATTTTTATGTTTTTCACAATTTATAGATAGTTTTATGATAATGCTAAATCCTGAACTGGATAAAATGTCTTTAAATCAGGCTCAAATCTTGTGTTCAGCCCCATCATCATCACCATAGAATTTTATGATCCCACCAACCATGGATGATCTGGGTTAATCCAGAATGGAGAAGACTCTCCAGTTTCATTGCCTGGCTTTAGCCAGCTTGAACTAAATCAACCTCTAGTACTTGACTGGGAAGAAAGCAAGGTGAATGTCTTCCCACATAAAATTAAGAATTATAATTTCCCCTTCCAAAATGCAGATAAACTGTCAGCTAATAAATAAAATGAAAATAAATAATAATAAATAAAATAAAAATGAAACATGTTTACATAAATTGAAATATATACATATATTAAGTATATGTATGTATATTAAATAACATATTAAACATATTAAATAAAAGTATATTCTAAATAAAGGCATTTATACATATGTTAAATAAAAACACATTAAAGGTATATTTGAAACAAAGTTTGACTACACATGTTTTATACATATGGTACTTTAAAAATAAAAATAGTAACTGTATAATTCACATGATGGTTATCAAATTTAAAAATTACATGAACTCTGAAACTTTTATGTTAACACCTAACTGCATTACAGTTTTTAAAATGAAACTTTAACATAATATTAAAATAACTTTCTATTTCTAAACTGCTTTCTGAAAATGTTAACCTTCATCCTTCCATACCTCTCTACCCCAGGGATGAAAATACATGGTATCTAGAGAAAAATCCTGATAAATTCACAAAAATTATTCAGAAGCTTTTTGTGTTTGCCTTTACTTGGGCATTTGGAGGAGCTTTAAACCGTGAAGATGAATACAAAGAGGATATACTGTTTTGTCCCAGTTTTGAACCTGATTCTCTTGCAAAAGTAACATATGATTTTGACAAACTTGTTCATGAATTATTTGGAAGCAATTCACAAGTAGGTAAGTTCTGGTGAAAAAATCATAATTATGCTTATTTTAAAATATTAATTTGAAACTATGCTTGGCTTATAATGATTAGGTTCATCTTTTAAATCAAAAATACAAATCCTACTGATTTATCTGATGTACCTGTTTGAGGTTTTAGTCATACATTGCTGAACAACTGGGATATGTTTTCTGAGAAATGTGCTGTTGGGGGATTTTTTCATTGTGTAAACATCAAACAGTGAACTTAAACAAACCTAGATAGTGTAACCTACTACACACCTAGACTATATGGCATAACTTTTTGCTCTAAGGCTACAAATATATATAGCATGTTACTGTACTGAATACTGTAGGCCATGGCAACAAACTAGTATTTGTGCATCTAAACATATCTAACCACAGAAAAGGTACAGTAAAAATTAAGTATAAAAGATTTAAAATATGATATACCTGCATAGGGCACTTACCATGAATGGAACTTGCAGGACTGGAAGTTGTTCTGAGTCAGTGAGTGAGTGATGAGTGACTGTGAAGGCCTAAGACATTACTGTACACTACTGTAGACTTTATCAACACTATACACTTAGGCTACACTAAATTTATTTTTAAATTTTTCTTTCTTTAGGCTGGGTACAGTAGCCCATGCCTGTAATCCCAGCACTTTGGGAGGCCAAGGCAGGAGGATTACTTGAGCCAGGAGTTCAAGACCAGCTTGGGCAACATAGTGAGACCCCCCAGCTCTAAAAACAAATAAGTGAATAAATTAAAAGCCAGGCATGGTGGTACATTCCTGTAGTTCCAGCTACTTGGAAGGCTGAGGTGGGAGGATCACTTGACCCAAGAGTTAGAGGCTGCAGTGAGTCATGATCATGCTACTGTACTCCAGACTGGGCAACAGAATAAGACCCCAGCCTTGGAAAGAAAAATATATATATATTTCTTCAATAATAACCTTAGCTTACTATAACTTTTTTACTTTTTAAGATTTTAATTTTTTTTAACTTTTGACTCCTTTGAAAGAACACTTAGCTTAAAGCACAAACACATTGTATAGGTGTATAAAAATATTTTCTTTATATTCTTATTCTGTGTATATATATATAACATATATATAACAACAAAAAATATATATATATTTACTTTTTGAACTGTTTTGTTAAAAACTAAGACACAAACACACACATTAGCCTAGGCCTACATGGGGTCAGGTTTGTCAATATCACTGTCTTCCACCTCCATGTCTTGTCCCACTGGAAGGTCTTTGGGGCAATAATACACACAGAGCTGTCATCTCCTATGACAACAATGCCTTCTTCTGGAATACCACCTGAAGGACCTGCCTGAAGCTGTTTATACTTAACTTTATATATAAATAGAAGGAGTACACTCTAAAAAAATAATAAAAAGTATAATACTGTAAATACATAAACATGGTCATTTATTATCAGTATCAAATATTATGTACTGTAGATAATTGTATATGCAAGTGGCAGCACAGTAGGTTTGTTTATACCAGCATCACCACAAACATTATTAGTGCATTGTACTATGACATTATGACAGCTATGATGTTATGATGACTATGACGTTACTAGGTGATAGGAATGTTTCAGCTTCATTATAATCTTATGGTAATGTCATCATATATGAAGTCCGTGATTGACTAAAACATCATTATGTGGCACATTACTGTATTTGATTTAAGACATCTGGATGGCAAAGATTCTATGTTATTTCTTGTGGAAATTAACCTTTAATCAAAAGCATTGCATGTTAACTTGTTGTTGAAATTAATGATTCAACTTCATGCCTCTAACTCCTAAAGATAAATAAATTACCTTAATTTATTTGCCAGGCAGAAATACCTAAAACTCTCTGTTTGCTCTTCCTGTAAACTAAAAGGCAAATTAATAAATTATTCATTATATTTGAATGTTTGTCTTAATACAATGAATATGAAATTTTGCTTTATCATCTGAAATACCAGTATAAAACTAGGTTAGAATAGGAGGGTAAAAAGGGAAGCAAAGAGAGGTAAAAGCAATTATAGAAATAGAAAACCACCTAAGTAGAAATTAAGAAAAAGAAAAAAAGAGGGAAAGCCAAAAAAATTTATAATTATCTTCCAAGCAAAAATTGTAAAACACATAAAGAAAGCCTAACCTATTTTAAGGAAGTAAACCACCAAAATGGCCCATCATATTAATCCATCTCAGGTAAAATTATTATGACCTAACACAGATTTTAATGTAAGTGTTTAGGATTCTCAAAAAGATAAATGAATGGCATCCATTTTAAATAAATGAGAAATTATGGAACAACAAGTAGAAATTTTAAAAGAACATATAGCTATGAAAAAGAACAAAATAGACATCCTGGATATGAAAAATTTAGTCATTTACAAGAGAAAGTCTTATCAGCTTAAGGAGTTTTTGGGCTGAGATGATGGGGTTTTCTAAATATACAGTCATTACATCTGCAAACAGAGACAATTTGACTTCTTCTTTTCCTGCTTGAATACCTTTTATTTCTCTTGCCTGATTGCCCTGGCCAGAACTTCCAATACTATGTTGAATAGGAGTGGTAAGAGAGGGTGCCCTTGTCTTTTTCCAGTTTTCTAAGGGAATGTTTCCAGCTTTTGCCCATTAAGTATAATATTGGCTATAAGTTTGTCATAAATAGCTCTTATTATTTTGAGATGTGTTCCATCAATACCTAGTTTATCCAGTGTTTTTAGCATGAATGAGTATTGAATTTATTGAAGGCCTTTTCTCTGTCTATTGAGATAATCACGTTTTTTTTTTTATTGGTCTGTTTATGTGATTAATTATGTTTATTGATTTGTGTATGTTGAACTAGCCTTGCATCCCAGGGAAGAAGCCAACTTGATTGTGATAGATAAGCTTTTTAATGTGCTGCTGAATTTGGTTTGCCAGTATTGTTTTTTTTTTTTTTTTTTTTGAGGATTTTTAACATCGATGTTCAACAGGGATATTGTCCTGAAATTTTCTTTTTTCGTTGTGTCTCTGACACAACGCAAAAAGAAAGAAAATTTAAAAATAAATTTAGTGTAGAGTAAGTATACAGTGTTGATAAAGTCTACAGTAATGTACAGTAATGTCTTAGGCCTTCACAGTCACTCACGACTCACTCACTGACTCAGGTTTTGGTATGATGATTTGTGATTCTGGCTTCATAAAATGAGTTAGGGAGGAGTCCCTCCTTTTCTAGTGTTTGGAATAGTTTCAGAAGGAATAGTACCAGCTCCTCTTTGTATCTCTGGTAGAATTCAGTTGTGAATCCATCTGATACTGTGCTTTTTTTGGTTGGTAGGCTATTAATTACTGCCTCAATTTCAGAACTTGTTATTGATCTATTCAGGGATTTGACTTCTTCCTGGTTTAGTCTTGGGAGTGTGTATGTGTCCAGAAATTTATCCCTTTCCTCTAGATTTTCTAGCTTATTTGCATAGAGGTGTTTATACTATTTTCTGTTAGTAGTCTGTATTTCTGTGAGATTAGTGGTGATCTCCCCTTTATCATTTTTTATTTTGTCTATTTGATTCTTCTCTCTTTTCTTCTTTATTAGTCTGGCTAGCGGTCTATCTATTTTGTTAATCTTTTCAAAAAACCAGCTCCTGGATTTGTTGATCTTTAGAAGAGTTTTTCATGTCTTTATCTCATTCAGTTCTGCTCTGATCTTAGTTATTTTTTGTTTTCTGCTACCTTTTGAATTTGTTTGCTCTTGCTTCTCTAGTTATTTTCATTGTGACATTAGGTTGTTAATTTTAGATCTTTCCCGCTTCCTGATGTGGACATTTGTGCTATAAATTTTCCTCTTAACACTGCTTTAGCTCTGGCCCAGAGATTCTGATACCTTGTGTCTGTTCTCATTGGTTTCAAAGAACTTACGTATTTCTGCCTTAATTTTGTTATTTACCCAGTAGTCATTCAGGAGCAGGTTGTTCAGTCTCCATACAGTTGTGCAATTTTGAGTGAGTTTCTTAATCCTAAATTCTAATTAGATTGCACTGTGGTCTGAGAGACTGTTATAATTTCCATTCTTTTGCATTTGCTGAGGAGTGTTTTATTCCAATTATGTAGTGAATTTTAGAATAAGTGCTATGTGGTTCTGAGAAGAATGTATATTCTGTTGATTTGGAGTGGAGAGGTCTGTAGATATCTATTAAGTCCAGTTGTTCCAGGGCTGAGTTCAAGTCCTGAATATCCTTGTTATTTTTCTGTCTTGTTGATCTGTCTAATATTCACAGTGGGGTGTTAAAGTCTCCCATTATTATTATTATTATTATTATTATTTGAGACAGAGTCTCGCACTGCCACCCATGCTGGAGTGCAGTGGTGCTGTCTCCACTCACTGCATCCTCCACCTCCCAGGTTCAAGTGATTCTCCTGCCTCAGCCTCCCAAGTAGCTGAGATTACAGGTGCCTGCCACCACACCCAGCTAATTTTTTGTATTTTTGTAGAGATGGGGTTTCACCATGTTGGCCAGGCTGGTCTTGAACTCCTGACCTTGTGATCCACCTGCCTCGGCCTCCCAAAGCACTGGAATTACAGGCGTCAGCTACTGTGCCTGGCCTCCCACTATTATTGTGTGGGAGTCTCAGTCCCTTCAGCAAAGTCTCAGGGTAAAAAATCAACATCAAAATCACAAGCATTCCTATACACCAGTAATAGACAAACAGAGAGCCAAATCATGAGTGAACTCCATTCACAATTTCTACAAAGAGAATAAAATACCTAGGAATACAGCTTACAAGGAACATGAAGGACCTCTTCAAGGAGGTCTACAAACCATTGCTCAAGGAAATAAGAGAGGACATAAACAAATGGAAAATCTTTCCAAGCTCATGAATGGGAAGAATCAAGATCATGAAAATGGCCATACTGCCCAAGGTAATTTATAGATTCAGTGCTATTCCCATCAAGCTATCATTGACTTTATTCACAAAATTAGAAAACTACTTTAAATTTCATATGGAACCAAAAGAGAGCCCATATATCCAAGACAATCTTAAGCAAAAAGAGCAAAGCTGGAGGCATCACACTACCTGACTTCAAACTATACTACAAGGCTGTAGTAACCAAAACAGCATGGTACTAGTACCAAAACAGATATATAGACCACTGGAGCAGCACAGAGGCCTTAGAAATAACACCACACATCTACAACCATCTGATCTTTGACAAACCTGACAAGAACAAGCAATGGGGTAAGAATTCCCTATTTAATATATGATGTTGGGAGAACTAGGCTAGCCATAGGCAGAAAACTAAAATGGGACCTTTTTCTTACACCTTACACAAAAATTAACTCAAGATGGATCAAAGACTTAATGTAAGACCTAAAACCTTAGAAACCCTGGAAGAAAACCTAGGCAACACCATTCAGGACATAGGAATGGGCAAAGACTTCATGACTAAAACAGAAAAAGCAATGGCAACAAAAGCCAAAATAGACAAATGGGATCTAATTAAACTAAAGAGCTTCTGCACAGCAAAAGAAACTATCATCAGAATGAACAGGCAACCTACAGAACAGGAGAAAATTATTACAATCTATCCATCTGGAAAGGGCTAATATCCAGAATCTTCAAGGAACTTAAGCAGATTTACAAGGAAAAAACATCAAAAAGTGGTCAAAGGATATGAACAGACATTTCTTAAAAGAAGACATATATGCGGCCAACAAACATATTTTAAAAAGCTAATCATCACTGGTTATTAGAGAAATACAAATAAAACCACAATAAGATACCATCTCAAGCCAGTTAGAATGGCGATCATTAAAGAGTCAGGAAACAACAGATGCTGGAGAGGATGTGGAGAAATAGGAACGCTTTTACGTTGTTGGTGGGAATATAAAACTAGTTCAATCATTATGGAAGATAGTGTGAAGATTCCTCCAGGATCTAGAACCAGAAATACTGTTTGACCCAGCAATCCATTACTGGGTATATACCCAGAGGATTATAAATCATTCTACTATAAAGGCACATGCACACGTATGTTTACTGCAGCACTATTCACAATAGCAAAGACTTGGAACCAACCCAACTGCCCATTTATGATAGACTGGATAAAGAAAATGTGGCACATATACACCATGGATTACTGTGCAGCCATAAAAATGAATGAGTTCATGTCCTTTTCAGGGACATGGATGTGGCTGGAAACCGTCATTCTTAGCAAACTAACACAAGAACAGAAAAGGAAACGCCACATGTTCTCACTTATAAGTAGGAGTTGAACAATGAGAACACATGGACACAGAGAGGGGGACATCATACACCGGGGCCTGTTGGGGGGTTGGGGGAAAGGGAAGGGAGAGCATTAGGACAAACACCTAATGCATGTGGCTTAAAACCTTGATGACAGGTTGATGGAAGTAGCAAACCACCACAGCACGTATATACCTATGTAACAAACCTACACATTCTGCACATGTATCCCAGAACTTAAAGTATAATAAAAATAAATAAATACATAAATAAAGTAAGTAAATAAAAAGAGAAAAATTCAATAGGATAAACTCCACTCTGGTCACCTTCAAAGAAAGAATTAGTAAGTTGAAACCTATGGGAGAAAAACATATGGAAGAACAGTGATGAGAGAGGATCTGCCAAGAGATTTCAGAAGATTCTCTCGTGTCAAAGAAGCAACATTTGAAGATACAATACCAGAGAATTTGCCAGATTGACATAAATCCTGATATTACACACATTTTTATGGTGAAACTGCAAAATGTCAAGAAAAAATATTTGAAGTTTTTATAGAGAAAAGACAATATCTACAAAGGAATAATAATTAGACAAATTTTTATTAGCAACAATAGAGATCAGAAGGTAATGTAGTAATATCTTCAAATGGATAAAGGAACCTAAATTTTTATGCTGAGAAGCTATCATTTAAGAATGATGCCAAAATAAAGATCCATCCAGATATATGAAGACTGAAATTGTCAAGCACCTATAATTCATATAAAAAAGAAGTATTAAAGGGTGTACTTCAGCAAGAAGACTAAAAAACCCAGTGGGACGGTGAGCAATATAAGAATAATGATGAGCATAGAACTTGGTAATATAGATCCACAGACTGATAAAATTATTGATTATAAGATAACTTTTTATTTAAAAGATAAAATCAAAATTACACACAAGATGGAAGAGGGGAGTGTTCAATAGGTAGTTGAAGTGTGCTAAGGTCTTTGTTGTATTTGACAACATTTACATGGTTAGAGAAACATTCCATAACTGAACTGCTTTCTTAGTTGAATTTATCATTTTTGAATGTAGGCATCAACCTACCAACTGGCGAATGTTCTATCTTTGGATATTTTGTGGATATACAGCAATGTGAATTCATACCTTGGTCAGATTTAGTTCCTAATGATCAGACATTAATTCAAAGAGGTAAGAATAATTATAAGAATCATACTTGTAACTTTAGAATATTGGGAATACTCTATAAAAGTAATTATATCACAACTTTGAGGACTTTTTATAAGTTTATGTAAAGACCAGTTTAGATCTATGTTTACAAAATGTATCTTTAAAAACATAATGTTTGAATATTACTTTGTGAGAAATTTAGAATATATTTGATTGAACCAAATGCACATTGTAAAACTGTAGCGCATTGAAAGTCTTCCAAAGAGCACTATTTATTTCAATTAGCTGTGATTATCCAGACAAGAAAATGGAAAGGACTACTTGTAAAATGTGAAAAACATATATGTAAAAACTGACAGCTATAAATGAAAATGCTTATTAGAAAAGAATAATCATAGTTTGACAAATATCCATATATGCTAAATTGTTTTTATTCCCAATCTTCTGCATCTACATATAACAGAAAAAGGAAACTTGTTATACTTTGAGAGCTTGGTAGAAATTCCAGGCAGAGGCACGAATCTAATAAGCTTCTTACAGAGTTCTTGCAAATATTAGAAATTTAATAAATACAAACTGAATTGCTTTGAAGTCAGATTTCTCTCATAAAAGGATTTCAGAGTTGGTTTTAAGAGTTTTTGACAGCAAACATCTAGAGCTATCAGAATGCTAAAACATCCAGAGAGTTTTAATTCTACATTTAGTTTTGTTGAAAATGCCAAGGCTGTTTTATTCAATATTTTGTTACAATAAATGTTAGTGGATGATCATATTTGTTTATAAGCTCTGAATTATATTTCATATGTTAGCGCTAATATTGACTCATAGCCTTAGCTTTTTACCACCATATAGAAAAGTATAACTGAATATCATTTGCATGTGACTCCCCATCTTAGTGTATCACTCACATGGGAAACCAAAGCTGTTTTCTCCAAATCTAAAACATTACTTCCTCTGGTTGCAATTTACCCTAATTGCAGGCAAAAATCTTAGAAGTAACTAAAACCTTCCCTGGCTTTCAAACACAAACCTGTAACAGGAATTTAAATGTCACCATGTAATTTTTTTTTTCATGATAAACCACAATATGATAAATTGTTTGGACATCCTAGATGTGCTTCAAAAAAAGAATCCTGGATTTCTTAACACTGTGGAGCTGATGTATAGACAATGGACTGGTACATAAGAGAGGAATAAAATTCCACCTTTAAAAGCCATGGTTATATTTGGATCTTTGTTAAAGCAGATAGACCTTGTATCATAATTAATATACATTTCAGTAGCTAGAAATGATGCAATCACATATAAAATCCTGAAATATCTGACACTGACTTAAAAGTCAGATGCTGGGCAGTGAAGACACATGTTGTAGATGAACACAGGTGATCCTTTATATGTCATGACCAAAATATGGCAAAATTGTTAGCTGTGATATCTGAGAAATGGACCATGTACTGTAACTCCAGGAAAAGTGGCTGGAAGATCAAAACGTTGGTGTGAATTAGCTACTTTTTGTCACTTTTACTGAAGTTCAGTAAGAGAGAGATGAATTGAGATAAAAGCTAACTAGTTTTTAAGCAAAAATGAGAGATAACAGCGGTCAGGTAAGGGAGACTCTCTCTACCTGAAGCCTACAATCTAGACAGAGTCCAGTATATTGGGCTCTCATAGTTTCAAAAATATTACCTATTTCTATCCCCCAAACATCAAAAGGTAAGACTGTGGACCTAAGTTTTTCTCCAGAGCCTCACATTAGATGATATCTACTAGGTAGCATCCAGCTCACCAGCAGAGATCAAATTGAGACATTATGTACCTACCCAAACCCATTGTCCTCATGGTAGCCACCATTAAAATGAGTATAATAGTGGAAAATGAACTAAGTATCAGAACTATGTTTAAAAAAGATCTTTTGGTGTGGTTCTTTGCACAGGGAACTAACTGAAAGGGGGAAAAAATGAGGCTCTTTCTCCCAGAATCTGTACTCTAAGATTTTATAAGATGTTGATATGTAGATCCCAATATTGAGTATTGATGTGACAGGCCATGACACAGAATTCTCTTTCTTGCTATCATGGGGGAGTAGTTATTGGAAGGAAACATTTGCTTGCAGATTAAGACTTGTGTGTTTTATTTAGGTTTCTACTAATGTTTAAGGAGTTTAAATGTGAATTTTGTAGTACTGTTCAATCCACAACTAGGAGTGCTAAAAATTCTCCTTTATAGAAATTATAGAGGCTACAATATCCATTTAAAGAATTACGTGTGATTTTGATTGAATAAATCAAATCATTGTATCATTAGGTTGGTTATTCAAGGATTAAGGATGACAGAAATCAAAGCTTCCTTCCCTCTACTCTTTCTTACATAGGCATACACGTATAATTTAATCTGGGCTAATGAAGGGCTATACTCTCTATGTGAAGGTGAACTGGATTAAACCAGCCCTTATGTATCCAGGTACTCATAATCTGAGGCCAGATATACTATCCTATATAATCTAATGAAGCTCCAGTCTTGAATTGGGATTAAGGTAATCCCCGAGTAGTCGCCCAGCATCCAGTTAGAAACCAATGGACATACTATCTATAGACCAGAACTATTATTATTATTAAGTGTATTATCCTATACTTTATATTTTTCCTACAAATAATGTTTTCAAATTTAATACCCCTTTAAAGATAATTAGCAGAAACAAGATTGCAACCACAAATTAATGAGATTTGGATGATTGGAATTATCAGGTATATATTCTAAAACAGCCATGCTTACCATTTTTAAAGAAATAAAAAGAAAGATTGAAAATACCTGAAAAGCATGAGAAACTATTAAAAACTGATATAATTTGAAAAAGAATCAGTAGACCTTCTAGAAATGAAAAATACAACCGAAGTTAAAAGTTCGATAACAACAACAGAGTCTACTTAAGGGTAAATACATGAAGCATCACCATTAAAATCCAATATTTTAACTCAATGCTGTTTTGTATACACTAGCCAATGCAATTAAAAAGAGGAATTAGAGATAGAAATTTGGAAAATAAATGATTAAATTTTAATTATTTGAAGAAGTTATAATAAAAACCTGGAAAACTGAAAGATCAATTTAAAACTGCTATAAACGATAAGAGAATTTAGTTTTAGTCTAATTACAAAACAATATATAAAAATATTCCACGTATATACAAACAACAACAAGTTACAAGGTAAATAATGAAAGATCTTATTTTGTAGTAGGAGTAGCGGTGGAGCAAATGTCTCGAACACCAAACTGAGAAAGGAAGTGGCTTTTTATTCGGCCGGGAGCTTTGGGAGGCTAATGCCTAGACCACTGAACTCACCAAGAAGCAGCTCCTTCTCTTTTTCATAGGCTTACTATGCTAAAGGGGAAACTGAGGTGAAACTGGTCATTGTTCATTGGCTGGACATTTGACCTCACAACCTTTGGCTGCATTGATTGGCTAGTTCATATGCAGCACCAGTGGGAACAGGCAGGGGAGGGGGCTTACAGAAACAAGACAAAGGCAGTAAATTATTAGTTGGCAGAGTTATTTCCAGGAGGGTGTCTGGAGGACGTGACCCAGTGCCTGGCTCCAGCCAGTAGTGATCTATATATTCTTTGCAACTTTTTCAAGGCTTGTAGATAGCAGAGACACTGGGAACCGAAAAGGGAGTCATCTTCCCAGTCCTTGGGCTTCTTTATGGCCTGATCAGTGGCATCAGCAAGTCGCCTGACCACAGATTCAACCTTTTTGGTATTTTATCTCTTGTTACTATCCTTCTCATCCAGATGGAGGAGGTGGAGGCCTTCAGGAGGGAGATGGGGAGGGGATTCTCCTCTCTCAATTTAAAGTGGCAAAAGCAGGGAGAATTAGTGTGCATGTGTTGGTCATACAGAAGTTACCACAGTGGCTGCCGGAATAAGGTAGAAGGCCAGAAGTAAACATTACAAGATTGGCTTCGCTTCTGTGGGATGGATTTGGGGTCAGCTGTGGCAGGATTGGGTAAGAAAATAAAAGCAAATAAATAAATGGCAAAAACAAAATTTTTAAAAGATGAAATACAGAAAACTAAGTTTAATGAGAAATATGCAAAATCAATATGAAGAAAACTTGGAAACATTCCTGAGACGTAGAAATAAAAAAAGCATGCCACGTTCTTGGATAAAAGCTATTATCCTAAATGGGTTAATTCTTCCTAAACTAATCCATGAAGTAAAGATAATCTCAACAAATGTACCACACCATAGGTATGGTGAGGACTAGAGAAGCTGATTCCAAATTCCATATAGAAATGTTAAACAAGTAAGAGAATAAGAGTAGCCAGGAAATAATGAGGACAGACTAGCTCAGTCAAATATAATAATCAGAGCACTGACATAAAACACCAAACAAATTACAAGAGCTAGTTTCCTTAATCTATAAAGAGGCTTTACAAATCAAAGTAAAAAAAATAGGTAAAGACAGAATCTCTGGGACAGACTAAAGCATTTTAAGAGGAAAATTGATGGTACTGTCCACATCAAAAAGTCAGAAAGAGTATGAGTGAGAGATAATTTCTGAGATTAGCAGAGACCCTAGGCACTTATAACAATTTTGGCTTATTTATGTATGTTTAAATTGCTTTGTAATGTGCAGACTTTTCCAAAAAATATTATATATTGAGGGCATAAAAGATTAGGGGAATACATCCAGTCCACCCTAACTGTGTCACTGCTTTGACCTCTTCAGGGTTAGGGTATCTACCACTGCTATAAAGTGGAAATCCATGAATTTCTGTTGAGCAGCTAAAAGTGCCTCTAGTATCCTCTAGAGTGATGAAAGTGATGATGAAAGTGACTTGCAGAATGACTCTAACTTAATGGAAATGACTGGTTCAACACGTAGGACATTTGGGGACTCCCAGACATAATCAATGGAGTTTTCTCAGGAATAGGAAGACTTTTAAGCATAATGAACTGGTGAATTTTTATGATTGAGTATATTGTGACATGATTACATTTTCCTGAAACAAATCTTAACATATTTTATTTCTGCATAGCCATGTACTTTTCATATGAACAATTAATGAACATAAAATAATTCCAATTGTTTTTAAAGATTAGGTTAATAGAGCTTTCTAAGTCATTTGAAACTTTTTTAAAAATTTTCAACTTAGGAACTTCATTATTAACTGATCTTCAAAGATCTGGCGAAAACTTCTTCAAGATAACAGAATGTGGAGAATGCATTAATTATACTGCTACCAGAGACACAACATGCCTTTCTTTTCTCATGAGCCTTCTTTTAAAGAATTCCTGCCCTGTGCTTCTCACAGGTATTAAAAATTTTTAATAGAAGGAGAATTTCACATTTAGAAAAATGTTTACAGATATTTTGTAAGTGGGAAAAAAATAAGCCCTGAAAAGTTTTGCTTACTATATTGATTTATATTATTACCAGCATTATGAACACCTGTTCTTCCACATATTTGCCAAAATAGGACATTACAAATCTTTTTCATCTCTTCATTACCTTCAGGAGAAATTCCAGAAGTAGAGCTATTGTATTAATATATGTTTGGCCTCTATAGCCTGTGGGCTGAGGTTCTTCTTAGTAACATTGATTGGTTTACTTAATGGGATTCCCCAACCCAATATTAAGATTTTTCTATCTTTTACCATTATCAAAAGAGTAATTCAGTACAACTCTTACTCTCTCTTAAGCGTATTTCAACCCATCAATAACCTTTTTCCAATTCTCTAACTTGTGTTGCATAGCACCAGAGGCAATAGTATCATTTTTGCAGTTCCATATTCAAAGAATTCAGGCAATGTAATTCTCAGATAACACACACCTTGCCTCTAATTTTGTCTAAGAAAATTCTTATCAGCCGGGCACAGTGGCTCACACCTGTAATCCTAGCACTTTTAGAGGCCAAGGCAGGCAAATCACCTAAGGTTGGGAGATTGAGACCAGCCTGACCAGCATGGAGAAACATCATTTCTGCTAAAAAAAAAAAAATAAAAAATAAAAAAATTAGCCAGACATGGTGGTGCATGCCTGTAATCCCAGCTACTCAGAACGCTGAGTCAGGAGAATCACTTGAACCCAGGAGGTAGAGGTTGCAGTGAGCCGAGATCACACCATTGTACTCCAGCCTGGGCAACAAGCAAAACTCCGTCTCAAAAAAAAATTCTTATCTTTATTTTAATACTTAATAAATCATAAAATCATTACAGAGTCCCTACTCTGCTTCAACAAAAAGTTTATCATCAAATTTCTTCCTCAAATTGTGTTGGCAGAAATTTTTAAGGAATTATGTTTCATGTTGTAGTTCTGTGCTATGAGCAAAGGATTAGCGATCAGTTTAAGTGAACATTAGATAAAAATAATAGTTAACTCTTTATTCTCTTGTAAGAGATGTAAATAATTCAAACAATTTGAAAGTGTTTTATATTAACTTCCTGATTTAACCACTCTTAACTACTTTTTTTTTAAAGGGAAGAACAAAAACACATTTTTTTTAGAATTTTCAATTGAGGGAAAATGTTATTGGTTCATTTTAATATGTTAACATGTATCATTCTCTTGTATATATATCTAACCTTATGTATTTTGTTCCCTTAGGAGAATCTGGTGTTGGGAAAACTGCCACCATTAATCAAATGCTTGAAAAGTTAGAGGGTCCAGGAGCATTTGACATAAAATATGGTTCAATTTTAGGAGATATCCTATTATATAATGAAATTAAAAAATCAAGGTTGTATATATTAACTTCTAAATTTGATTTGTCTGATTTTAAAAAGTGTACTTTAATATATGTGTGCCTATTTTAAAAAAGCAAATCTTTTATGTAAAAATGCAGAATCATTCAAAAGAGGAGATAAGAAGAAAATCCTTTTTGTCCTAATTTATCTTTTATTTTTTCAATTTAAATTTTTATTTTTAATTGACAAACGATAATTGTATATATTTATGGGGTACAATGTGATGTTTTGATGTACATGCACATTGAGGAATGATTATATCATCTAATTAGCATACCATTACCTCACATGCTTATGATTTTTGTAATGAGAACAATTAAAATCTGTTTTAGGAATTTTGAAATATATAACACATTATTAACTATGACCACCATGCTGTAAAATAGATGTCAAATTCATATTCTTCCTGTGTAACTGAAACTTTGTACCCTTTGACCAACATCTCCCCATTCCTTCCCACCTCACCCCTAACCCCTGGCAACTAGTCTACTCTCTACTTCTATGTGTTAGACTTGTTTAGTATCCACATATACATGAGATTATATAGTATTTGTCTTTCTGTGCCTGGCTTATTTCACTAGCGTAATGTCCTCCAGGTTCATCCATGTAGTTACAAATGACAGAATTTCCTTCTTTTTAGAGACTGAATAGAATTCCGTTGTATATATAATGGAATACACACACACACACACACACACACACAAACACACACACACACACCCCACATTTAAAACATCCATTCAGATGACAGGATTTTCTTCTTTTCAAAGACTGAATAGTATCCCGTTATATATATACCATATTTTAAAAATCCATTTAGATGGGCACGGTGTCTCACGCCTGTAATCCTAGCACTTTAGGAGGGAGAGGTGGATCACCTGAGGTCAGGAGTCTGAGATCAGCCTGGCCAACATGGTGAAACTCCATCTCCACTAAAAATACAAAAAATTAGCTGGGTATAGTGGCAGACACCTGTAATCCCAGCTACTTGGGAGACTGAGTCAGGAGAATCGCTTGAACTCGGGTGATGGAGGTTACAGTGAGCTTAGATTGCGTCATTACACTCCATCCTGGGCAACAGAGCAAGACTCTGTCTCAAAAAAAAAAAAAAAAAAAATCCATTCAGCCCTTGAACACTTAGGTTGAGCCCATATCTTATATATCTTATCTGGTGTGAATAATGCTGCAATGAGCATAGGAGTGCAGATATCTCTTTGACATACTGATTTCAGTTCTTTTGGATATATCCCCAGAAGTGGGTTTGTTGGATCATATGGTAATTCTACTTTTAGTTTTTTGAGGAACTTCTATATTGTTTTCCATAATGGCTGTACTAATTTACATTCCCACCAACCATGTACAAGGGTTCTTTTTTCCCCACATCCTCAGCAATACTTTTGTGTTTTTGATAGTAGCCATTCTAATAGATATGAAGTGATACTCTGTCTCATTGTGATTTTAATTTGCATTTCCTGATGATTAATGATGTTGAACACTTTTTCATAAGCCTGTTGGCTGTATGAAATGTCTATTTAAGTCCTTTATCCACTTTTTAATCAGGTTGTTTGTTTTCTTGCTCTATTTAGTGGTTGGAGTTTCTTATGTATTTTGGATACTAACCCTTTTTTAGACAAATGGTTTGAAAATATTTTCTGTCATTCCATAGGTTGTCTCTTTGCTCTGTTGCTTCTTTTAATGTCCAGAAGCTTTTTAATTTGATGTAATCCCATTTGCTTATTTTTGCTTTTGTTGACTGTTTTGGGGATATATGTACAAAAAAAATAACTATCCAGGCAAATGTAATGGACCTTTCTCCCTGTCTTTTCTTGTAGTTGTTTTACAGTTTCAGGTGTTACATGTAAGCATTTAATCTACTTTGATTTTTATGTGGTATGAGATGAGAGTCCAGTGTCATTTTTCTGCATGTCTGTATCCAGTTTTCTCAACACCATTCATTGAAGAGACTATCCTTTCCCCATTTTGTGTTCTTGCCACTGTTATCAAAAATCAATTGATTGTAAATGTGTGGGTTTATTTCTGGGCTCTCTATCCTGTTTTATTGGTCAATATGTTGATTATTATGCCAATGCCATGTTTTGATTACTGTAGCTTTGTAGTATGTTTTGAAATCAGGTAGTGTGATGCCTCAAGTTTTTTTTCTCACCCCCCTCAAGATTGCTTTGGCTATTTGGGATCTTTTGTGGTGCCGTTGGCAAAATAAAAAATGATGTTGGAATTTTGGTAGAGATTGCATTGAATCTATAGCTCACTTTGGGTAGTATGAATATTTTAACAATATTAATTTTTTCAATCCATGAACATAGGATATCTTTCCACTTAATTTGTGTCTTCTTAAATTTATTTCATCAATGTTTTACAGTTTTCATTGAATTTGGTTTTGTTATCTTTTGAGGATTTTTGCATCTATGTTCATTAGGGATATTGGTTTGTAATTGTCTAATCTTGTAATGTTCTTTTCTGGCTTTGGAATTAGGATAATCCTGGCCTTGTGAAATGAGTTTGGCAGTATTCCCTCTACTTCAATGTTGAGGAAGAGTTTGAGAAGGAGTGGTATTAGTTCCCCTTTAAATAATTGGTAGAATTCAGCATAAAACCATCCAATTCAGCACTTTGGGAGGCCAACGCGGGTGGATCAGGAGGTCAGGAGATCAAGACCATCCTGGCCAACATGGTGAAACCCTGTCTCTACTAAAAATACAAAAAACTAGCTGGGCATGGTGTCACATACCTGTCTTCCCAGCTACTCAGGAGGCTGAGGCAGGGGAATTGCTTGAACCTGGGAAGCAGAGGTTGAAGTGAGCTGAGATCACACCACTACACTCCGGCCTAGTGACAGAATGAGACTCTGTCTCAAAAAACAAAACAAAAATCCAATTATAAGCTTTTCTTGAATGGGACACTTTATTACTGATTCAATCTCTTTACCATGATCAGCCATTCCTATTTTCTATTTAGAAAAAAATATTTACTTTTCCAAACTATTAACAACTAGATCCAGTCCTTTAAATGAGAAATTCTGTCCATGGTCATACCACCCTGAAAGGGCCCAATCTTGTCTAAATGAGAAATTCTTACATTTATTTTTTAAATAACCAAATTTTAAATCTTTTTTTTTTTTGATATAACGTAAAGGGCAGCTATAAACTATTTTCCTTCTGGAAAAATGCACCTAAAACATACAAATAGAGTTTTGCATAATATTTGTTTTTGTTCCTTAGAAATATATGTCCTTCTTATCAATGTAAACATACTGTATTCTTTTGAGAAGTGGCTATTCATGTCATCTGCCCACTTTTTAATGGGTTCTTTTTTCTTGCTGATTTGTTTGAGTTCCTTCTAGATTCTGGATATTAGTCCTTTGTCAGATGCATAGTTTGCAAACATTTTCTCCCATTCTGTAGGTTGTCTGTGTACTCTGTTTATTATTTCTTTTGCTATACAGAAGCTTCTTAGTTTAATTAGGTTCCATTTATTTGTTTTTGTTTTTGTTGCATTTGCCTTTGCTGTCTTAGTCATTAATTCTTTGCCTAGGCCAATGTCCACAGGAGTTTTTCCTAGGTTTTTTTCTAGAATTCTTATGGTTTCAGGTCTTACATTCAAGTCTTTCATCTATCTTGAGATTATTTTTGTACACGGTGGGAGATAAGAATCCAGTTTCATTCTTCTACATGTGGCTATCCAATTTTCCCAGCACATTTTTTGAATAGAGTGTATTTCCCCAGTGTATGTTTTTGTCTGATTTGTCAAAGATCAGTTGGTTTTAAGTATTTGGCTTTATTTTTAGGTTCTCTGTTTTGTTCTATTGCTCTATGTGTCTACTTTTATACCACTACTGTCCTGTTTTGATACTATAGCCTTGTTGTAGAATTTGAAGTTGGGTAATGTGATGCCTGTAGGTTTGTTCTTTTTGCTTGGGATTGCTTTGGCTATTCAGTCTGTCTTTGGTTCCATATAAGTTTTAGTATTTTTAATTCTGTGAAAAATGACATTGATATTTTTATAAGAATTAAATATGTTGATTGCTTTGGACAGTATGGTCATCAAATGTTAAAATGCCTTTGACAAATAACTTTGTCTCTGTCATTCTGTTTCTTCCTGAAGAAAAAAACAAAAAATAAATATACCTTTTGCAAATAAAACTAAAAATTTTTAAGTGCCTAAGTCTGTCAGAATATTAGAGAAGACTAGTATTGTTTGAATTACATAAGAAGATGGAATTGTGGAGATGCACATATCAGACTTTTCCTCTAATCATTAGATGCATATATCCTCGTATGTCATGTATATATACTTGGATATTTTATAAACATTTCAACCTTAACATACCCAAACCATGACCCTTGATTTCTCTTCCAAACCTATCCTTCCTCTAGTGCTTCTTATCTCAATAAATGAGACCCAGTTATTGAAGCCCGAGACCTATGAATTATCTTTGAATTCCCCCCTTTCCTCTCACCAGTCTATCTCTTATAGATCATCTGATTCTTCCCAATCCCTAGGTCCCCATTTTTGCCCTGCCCTACATCTAATATTCTACTAGTCAAGTCTGTTCTGTCTTCACATATGTCTTGAATTCTTCTACTTCACCTTTTCCAACGCCTCTTTTAGTCCAAGCCACCATCAACTATGTTTTACACTAGTGATTTTGGAATAGAATCCTACTACACTTAAATAAGGACTTAAACATCTGAGAAGTAATTTTGAAACATTTGATACAATAGGAATCATTCTTTATCTAAATATCATAAATAATGGAGACTGGAAAAAATTAAGTTTTACTCTATACTCAATATTTAAGCTGAAGTGAGTTTTAACAATGGAGAAAGACAACTATTTTCTATCAAATATAAGAAAAACAAACACCTAGAAACAAGACCAAAATAAGGTGAATGGGTCTTTGCTGAGTGATCCATAAAGCAAAATATATTTTATAAAGGGACAAGTGAGGTAATGCCTTACTATCCAAAGAAAAATATCCAACAGTCTGGCATCCTAGGAATTTGCCCAGTTCATTTTATAAAGTAAGTTTATATTTTGTTCAGTTTGGTATTCGTTCTAATGGTGACACTAATTTTATCTGTAAAAGTGGAAACAGAAAAATATATATTTTCCTGTAGAAATAGAAGTAAAATTCACAACATGCTGTTACTTTTTTGTTGTTCTTTAATACAACTATTATGGTAAATAAACTAATTTTGAATCCTTAAAATCTTTCATTCCAGTAACCTAAAACAGAATATTGGCATCTTGATACCTGAAACTCATAAGACATTAACTGGAAGTTCAGGTATGTATTGTAGTACAGTTTCAAAGCTATACTATGTTTTTAAACTTCACAACCATGTGTATATTATTTCTTACATTTAGAAATCTCAGAATAACAATTTCAATTGGTAATTTAAAAAATCCCACACCCTCTCAAACTGTTCTGTCCTACTCAAAAGTTAGAATGGTTCTGGTAGAGAAGTATTACATCTGCTGTTATAATAGGTATGTTAGCTGATACCTAGCTGATATGTCAGTGGAATCATAGACTTAGTCTAGAAGTAACCAAGGGTAGTATCTGTCTATTCTATTCTTTCATGCATTTAGACACAGTGCAATAGAAAAGGTGTGATTCTGTAGGACTTCTCAAATCAGGCCATGCAATAGAAACACATGTGGAGTTTTAGGAGCCTCATCCTTGAAAATTCTGACTCAGTAGTTTTGGGAATAGCAACTCCGTTTCTCAAGGGGAAAAGATGGGATGGCCTAGAGATAACTGAGAAAGGTGAAGAATTCCAGTTCACCAAATTCTTGCCAGAAGAGGTTTTGGTTTTGTTTTCACTTTTGAGTTGCCATAGCTATAGCCTACCAACAACCCTCTGGATGATCATCACTCAAGGAATATACCCTAATTATAATGCCACTGGTGCAGACAGCTGCCGGCTACTTTTAGATCTTAAAAAGTTGTATGTGTCTATCATGTATAAATGTATGGAGGACTCTTTGGGCTTTTGTACTGTTGCATTTGTTTGCAAAGAGACTCTGTTTACCATAAAACAGCAAAGAAATACTCCAAAGTTCTATCAGAGTGATTTCTTGAAAATGACAACAAAATAGTAAAATTATGTAATTTTCAAATTTCATGACACATTAAAATAAAGCAAAAATATTCTTAAAGTGTCCTAAATTTTTTTTTCTTTCCATATTTGGCATCATAGATAATCCCACAAAAAAGCCAGAAGTTAGGACTGATAAAAGATTATCTAAAAATAATGATCATAAAGGAATTGTAGTCTCTACAATAAATTTTAGTACCAATATGACAGCTGCCAAAACCAAGGAGATGATTCTTAAGAAGTTGGTAAGAAGAACTAAAGATACTCTTGGAGCACCAAAAAACAACAGGGTAAAACACCTCTCACACCTGTTCAATAATCTGCTTAGGCTATTCAAGTGATAATTTATTTTAATTAATACTAATCGGAAGAAAAATATTTGTGTAGCACACACTCCTGACCATCCTAGAAATGTAGTGTATAACAGAAACTTTGGTTTTCAAATCAATATGATTTGATTTCTAACATGTTGAATTACACTGATTCAGAATTACTAAGGCCAAAAGAAGCTACTGAAATATTGCTGAAGATAAGTAGAGTGGAAAATAGGTTAGATGCCAACTGCTTTGTTACTATATATTCTACCACATTTTCTTCCTGTGACCGTGGCTTGGGACTCTTAAGAATTGCAATTCAATTTCAAGAGCTTTTAAGGGTTTGCTTCAGATTAACTTGATTTTAACTGAAGTTACAGATAAACTTGGTCTTTGCTTGCATGGGTAAACTTTAGGAATTTTGAAAGAGTGAATAACTGAGCAACCTAATCACACCAATAGAAAATGCAAGCAAGAGAAATTTCAGTCAATTTGTGATACGAAGGGGGAGAAAATGAGTGTCTTGCTAAAAAAATTGTATTGACAGTTACAAATTAGGTAATTAGGTAATTCAAAACAAACGTCGATTTGTGGATTTTTTACATTGCTTGTTTAGCCAAAATAAATATAATCTAAAAAAGCTAGTGCACACAGAGATTACAATCAGTACACTTGAGTGCACAGTATTTTCAAAGGTGTACATTAACACAGGTTTAAAAATTGAAAATGTGTTTGAATTTTCGACTTGTTGTTCATGACAACAGCATTTGCAGCAGAATTTTTAAGTCTAGTTCCAGATGATAGCCTTATTCCTAAACCAAGGGTGCATGTTAAATAAACAACTAAATACCTACCAATAAGTGCCTTCCCGATAGTAGGCACTCAGTAAGTAAATCTTGAATGAATGATAGCCATGTTCCTGTGTAATAGCCATAATTATATAACTTTATCCAGCACCAAATACATTTGTAACTATTATCAGACAATTATTATAGCTCTATAGAAGGTGAATAGAATGTCTGTTGTTTTGAAAATTCATTGTTTTTAAAAACTGTATCTTCCAAATAGAATTTGGTCTGCTGTTTTTAAATAGGAAAACAGACATGTTACTACATACAGTTTTGTGCTTACTCCATAGCATAATATTCCTAATTCATAATTTAAAGAAAGGTATACTAATTTATATGTTTAAAACCTTTTGTCTTTCTTAAGATTATAATATTTATTGATGATATGAATATGCCAGTATCAGATACGTATGGAGCACAGCCACCCCTGGAATTGATAAGACAATTGTTAGATTTGGGAGGGGTTTATGATACTGAAAAAAATACATGGAAGGTACAGTATATACTAAGATTTTGTTCACGTTACATGTTGTTTCTTATACTAAATTAAATGTTTATAACAATGTTGAGTCAATTAAGTGAGAAATTTAGAAATTCTGGCCATATGAACATATTAAGCAAAGCTGAGACCCTAAACTAACCATATTAATTATATCTTTGCAATGTAGATCCACTGGATTTATAGAAATCCTACTTTTAATTGTTTTAAATCTTAGTAAAAATGCATGTATGTCCTCGAGATTTGGTTTCTTTTTTTTCTTTTCTTTAAGTTCTGGGATACATGTGCAGATCTTGCAGGTTTGTTTCACAGGTATACACATGCCATGGTGGTTTGCTGCCTCCATCCCACTGTCACCTACATTAAGTATTTCTCCTAATGTTATCCCTCCCCAACCTCCCCATCCCCTGCTATCCTTCCCCTAAACCCCCACCCCCCAAGAGACCCCAGTGTGTAATGTTCCCCTCCCTGTGTCGATGTGTTCTCATTGTTCAACACCCACTTATGAATGAGAACATGCAGTGTTTGGTTTTCTGTTCTTGTGTCAGTTTACTGAGAGTGATGATTTCCAGATTCATCCATGTCCCTGCAAAGGACATGAACTTATCCTTTTTTAAGGCTGCATAGTATTCCATGGTGTATATGTGCCACACTTTCTTTATCCAGTCTATCTTTGATGGGCGTTGGGGTTGGTTCCAAGTCTTTGCTATTGTAAGCAGTGCTGCAGTGAACACACATGTGCATGTGTCTTTATAATAGAATGATTTATAATCCTTTGGGTATATACCCAGTAATGGGATTGCTGGGTCAAATGGTATTTCCAGTTCTAGATCCTTGAGGAATTGCCACAGTGTCTTCCACAATGGTTGGACTAATTTACACTACCACCAACAGTATAAAAGCATGCCTATTTGTCCATATCCTCTCCAGCATCTGTTGTCTCCAGATTTTTTAATGATCGCCATTCTAACTGGCATGAGGTAGTATCTTATTGTGGTTTTGATTTGCATTTTCTCTAATGACCGGTGATGATGAGCATTTTTTCATATGTTTGTTAGGCACATAAATGTCTTCTTTTGAAATATGTCTGTTCATATCTTTTGCCCACTTTTTGATGGGGTTGTTTGTTTTTTTTCCTTGTAAATTTGTTTTACTTCTTTGTAGATTCTGGATATTAGCCCTTTGTCAGGTGGGTAGCTTGCAAAAATTTTTTCCCATTCTCCTGATTGCCGGTTCACTCTAATGATTGTTTCTTTTGCTGTGCAGAAGCTCTTTAGTTAAATTAGATCTCATTTGCCTATTATGGCTTTTGTTGCCATTGCTTTTGGCGTTTTAATCATGAAGTCTTTGCCCATTCCTGTGTCCTGAATGGTATTGCCTAGGTTTTCTTCTAGGGTTTTTATGGTGTTAGGTCTTATGTTTAAATCTTTAATCCATCTGGAGTTAATTTTTGTATAAGGTGTAAGGAAGGGGTCCAGTTTCAGCTTTCTGCATGTGGCTAGCCAGTTTTCCTAACACCATTTACTAAACAGGGAATCCTTTTGCCATTGCTTTTGTCCAGTTTGTCAAAGATCAGATGGTTGTAGGTGTGTGATGTTGCTTCCCAGGCTTCTGTTCTGTTCCATTGGTCTATATCTCTGTTTTGGTACCAGTGCCATGCTGTTTTGATTACTGTAGCTTTCCAGTATAGTTTGAAGTCAGGTAGCGTGATGCCTCCAGCTTTGTTCTTTTTGATTAGGACTGTCTTGGCTATGCAGGCACTCTTTTGTCTCCATATGAAGTTTAAAGTGTTTTTTTCCAGTTCTGTGAAGAAGGTCAATGGTAGCTTGATGGAGATAGCATTGAATCTATAAATTACTTTGGGCAGTATGGCCATTTTCATGATATTGATTCTTCCTAACCATGAGAATTGAATGTTTTTCCATCTGTTTGTGTCCTCTCTTATTTCCTTGATCAGTGGTTTGTAAGCTCCTTGAAGAGATCTTTTATCTCATTTGTTAGTTGTATTCCTAGGTGTTTTATTCTCTTTGTAGCAATTGTAGATGGGAATTTGCTCATTATTTGGCTCTCTGTTTGTCTGTTATTGGTGTATAGGAATGCTTGTGATTTCTGCACATTGATTTTGTATCCTGAGACTTTGCTGAATGTGCTTATCAGCTTAAGGAGGTTTGGGGCTGAGACGATGGGGTCTTCTAAAGATACAATCATTTCATCTGCAAATAGGGACAATTTGAGTTCTTCTTTTCCTAATTGAATGCCCTTTATTTCTTTTTTTTGCCTAATTGCTCTGGCTAGAACTTCCAATACTATATTGAATAGGAGTGGTGAGATAGGGCTTCCTTGCCTAGTGCCAGTTTTTAAAGGGAATGATTCTAATTTTTGCCCATTCAGCATGATATTAGTTATGGGTTTGTCATAAATAGCTTTTATTGTTTTGAGACACATTCCATGGATACCTAGTTTATTGAGAGTTTTTAGCGTAAAAGGCTGTTGAATTTTATTGAAGGCCGCCTCTGCATCTATTGAGATAATCATGTGTTTTTTGTCTTTGGTTCTGTTTATGTGGTGAATTATGTTTATAGATTTGCATATGTTGAACCAGCCTTGCATCTCCAGGATGAAGCCTACTTGATCGTGGTGGATAAGCTTTTTGATGTGCTGTTGGATTCAGTTTCCAATATTTTACTGAAGACTTTTGCATCAATGTTCATCATGGATATTGGCCTGTAGTTTTCTTTTTTAGTTGTGTCTCTGCCAGATTTTGGTATCAGGTTGATGGTGGTCTCATAGAAAGATTTAGGGAGGATTCCCTTTTTTTGTATTGTTTGGAATAGTTTCAGCAGGAATGGTAGCAGCTCCTCTTTGTACATCTGGTAGAATGCAGCTATGAACCTGTCTGGACCCGGACTTTTTTTGGTTGGTAGACTATTAATTGCTGCCTCAATTTCAGCCCTTGTTATTGATCTTGTCAAGGTTTCAACTTCTTCCTGATTTAGGCTTGGGAGGGTGCAAGTGCCCAGGAATTTATCTATTTCTTCCATGTTTACTGATTTATGTGCATAAAGTTGTTTGTAGTAATCTCAGCTTATAGTTTGTATTTCTGTGGAATTGGTGGTGATGTCCCCTTTATTGTTTTTTATTGCATCTATTTGATTCTTCTCCCTTTTCTTTTTTATCAATCTGGCTAGTGGCCTATCTATTTTGTTGATCTTTTCAAAAAACCAGCTCCTGAATTTATTGATTTTTTTGAAGGGTTTTTTTTGTCTCTATCTCCTTCAGTTCTGCTCTGATCTTAGTTATTTCTTGTCTTCTGCTAGCTTTTGAGTTTTTTTATCTTGCTACTCTAGCTCTTTCAATGTTGATGATAGGGTATCAATTTTTAGATCTTTCCTCAATTCTCATGTGGGCATTCATTGCTATAAATTTCCTTTTACACACTGCTTTAAATGTGTCCCAGTGATTCTGGTATGTTGTGACTTCATTCTCATTGGTTTCAAAGAATATCTTTATTTCTGCCTTCATTTCATTGTTTATGGAAGTGATATTCAGGAGCCAGTTGTTCAGATTCTATGAAGCTGTGTGGTTCTAAGTTAGTTTTTAAATTCTGAGTACTAATTTGATGGCCCTATTGTCTGAGAGACTGTTTATTATGATTTCCATTCTTTTGCATTTGCTGAGGAGTGATTTACTTCCAATTATGTGGTCAATTTTAGAGTAGGTGCAATGTGGTGCTAAGAAGAATATTCTGTGGATTTGGGGTGGAGATTTCTGTAGATATCTATTAGGTCCGCTTGGTCCGGATCTGAGTTCAAGTCCTGGATATCCTTGTTAATTTTCTGTCTCATATTGACAGTGGAGTGTTAAAGTCTCCCACTATTATTGTGTGGGAGTCTAAGTCTCTTTGTAGGTCATTAAGAACTTGCTTTATGTACCTGGGTGCTCCTGTATTGGGTGCATATGTATTTAGGATCTTTAGCTCTACTTGATGCATTGATCCCTTTACCATTATGTAATGCCCTTCTTTGTCTCTTTTGATCTTTGTTGGTTTAAAGTCCATTTTGTCAGAGACTAGGATTGCAACTCCTGCTTTTTTTTTTTGCTCTCAATTTGCTTGATAAATCTTCCTCCATCCCTTTATT
>CAUYLG010051854.1:0-55156 GCA_963573385.1 Cacajao melanocephalus | reverse complement strand
CAGCTTCTGTTTATTTTATTTTTTCTTTCTCTCCATTTGGTTGGTATGTCTTCCTCCATCCCTCTGTTTTGAGTCTTCGTGTATCCTTGCATGTGAGATGGGTCTAGCTACAGCATACCGATGGATTTTAGCTTTTTATCCAATTTGCCTGTCCGTGTCTTTTGATTGGGGCATATAGTCCATTTAAATTTAGGATTAGTATTGATATATGTGAGTTTGACACTGCCATTTAATGCTAGCTGGCTGTTTTGCCCATTAGTTGATGTAGAGTCTTCATTATGGTGATGCTCTTTACCTTCTGGTATGTTTTTGGAATGGCTGATACTGGTTGCTCCTTTCTATGTGTAGTGCTTCTTTCAGAAGCTTTTGTAAAGCAGGCCTGGTGGTGATGAAATATCTGAGTTCTTGCTTGTTCTCAAAAAATGTTATTTTTCCTTCACTTATGAAGCTTAGTTTGGCTGGATACGAACCAAGAAAATATTCTGTGAAAGTCACCTGTTCTTGACTTCCAGGGCAACCAATGATAGCAGTTTCATGGGTATCTTTCCAGAGATAGTTTATGTCTGTCTACAGGCAAAAGAGTGAAGATATTCTTCCTCCCTTTTATTGAAACATAAAACACAGTAAACATATATGTTACATATGTAAAAATACTTGTATATGTATATATGTGTGTATTTACAAATATATGAACATATTTAATGTAACACATTAAATATACCACAGGGAGCTTTCTAATTATTTTTATGGTTCAATAGTATTCCCTTGTTGATACTATAGTTTACTTAGCCAGTTCCCTATTGCTGGACACTTAGGTTGTTTTAATCTTTTCTTTATAACAGTGCTACAATGAATATATGTCATTTCACATATTTATATGAGGGGCTACAAGGTCCAAGGGTATGTGCTTTAGAATTTTGATATATCATGCCAAATTGCCTTCTAGAGAGGTCCAACTTCCACCACTGATGAAACATACTAATCGAAACCCAGCATCTATGGCTATCAGGACAAGTCTCAGTGAAAACTACACTAAGTAGCTTTTTTAGGAAACTGATTGGTAAAACCCTGGACCACAGAACTCTTTGATGAGAGAGAGAGAGAGAGAGAGAGAGAGAGAAAGAAGAAAGAAAGAAAGAGAAAGAAAAAGAGAGAGGGAGGGAGGAAGGAAGGGAGGGAGGGAGGGAGGGAAGGGAAAGAGGGAAAGAGGGAAGGAAGGCAAGCTTTCTTGCCATAATTCAGATTTCTAGAGAGAATACTGGCACTTCACTCTTTGATAAGTTTTTAAAAATGAATGAAAGAAAGAAAAGAAAAGAAAGGCAAGAAAAAAAGAAAGGCTTCCTTGCCACAATTCAGAGTTCTAGAGAGAATACTAGTGCTTCATTTCCAAAGTACCAAATAAATAAATCAACGTTGCACACAACTAGATCTTCCCAGGTGCCACCATCTGTATCAGTGGTGCTCAGGAGTCACTAAAATAAGCCCGTAGTAAAAACTGCAGTGCAGCTCCTAATTTACATAAAATGGATGAGTGGGGGTGTAAAGTATGTTTTTACTTACCTTCCTATTTTAAAGCAAACCCCACAGATACAATGTTGTTTCACCTCAACATATTTTGTTATGCCTCTCTCAAGAACTACAGTCATTTTCTTAAATAATTGTAACCATACTGCCATGATCACAGCTAAGAAAATGATCAGTAATTCTTTAGGATCACTTACTATCCAGTGCATGTAACTAAATAGTCCCAATTGATTCAAAAAAATATTTAAAATGGTTTTGTTCAAATTGGTATCCGCACAAAGTTCTCAAACCAAATTTCGTTGTTCTGTCTATTATCTAGAGCAGTCTCCTCCCTTACTTTTATTCCCTGCTACTGACTTACTGAAACACCAGGTCTTTTGCCCTGTAGAATTGGCTTTTTGCTTCTTCGTGGTATCATTTAACTTCGTGGTATCATTTACTCCTGCTTTCTGGTGCTAAATGGAAGTTAGCGCTAAAGACTTGATTAGATTCAGGTTCAACTTTATTGGCAAGATACTTTATGGGTGGTGCGGCCCAATGATGCTTTTGCCATGATCAATTCCTGAAGAGATACCCGGGTGACAGCTTCTCTTCTCTTGACCCTCCCCTGAGAATATTTCTATCAATGTTTGTTTAAAAAAATGGCTTCCTGTTTCTCTTTCTCGATACAACTGCTTTCCAGAACCAGATAACTGAATCTGAACTGATTAATACAGCTAAGAATTAGAGATGGCAAATCCTGGCAAGCCCATACCTTGGTCAGTGCCTGCCCCGTGGCTCCACTGTCAGGATTCTGTAGAGCGGTGTTGGCCAAGGGAACTTTCTGTGATGATGGAAATGTTCTCCACCTGTCTTCTCCAGTATGGAAGCCAGTCACCATAGGTAGCTAGTGAATACTTGAAATGTTGCTAGTGTTTTTACTTAAATGTAAATATCTTTTGTGGCTAGTGGTTATCATATTGGGTAGTGTAGCTATAAAGTCATTTAAAAATATGTTGAGACATACACCTTTCCCACCTCCCTTAGGACCTAACTGCTTCTGTTTTAAAAAGAGCTTTTAGGAGTAATATTTAATATGTTTGGTTAGTGAGATTGACTTTTAAAAAGCTGCTGCTGAATTTGGTGAGCAGTCCAAGGGCTTCAAGTGAGCCACTGTTTGCACCAAATCCGCCTGGGCCTGACCCAAGCACGTGGAAGGGAAGTCACTGATTGCAGGGCGATGCTAGACTCCGGCCCAGGTCCTGGAAGGGGGAGGTGAATGCAGGAAGTTCCTCTGTGTGCAGAATTGATAAGAAGCCTTTGGCTAAACGGCAAATACCTAACTGCCATCAGGATATGGGGGTACAGGCATATTATTGATTAGTAGATGTGTGAGGTAGACTTTGTCCAAAAAGAATCTCTGGTGCCAATTTTTTTCTTTGCAAACTATGCACCCAATGTAGCTGATGCCTGCAGTGGTAGAGATACGAACATAATCTATCTGGATGTGTTCAAACTGACAAAATGTTGAACACTTTCACTTTTCAAAGTAGTGGGTACAAATTGTGGTAGGTACAAAGATGATGAAGGGATAGGTACAGAGGTGATTAAGACATAGTCTCAGGCCAGGCGGCAGAGGTGGCAGGAAGCCGAGATCGCACCACTGCACTCCAGCCTAGGTGACTGAGCAAGACTCTGTCTCCAAAAAAAAAAAAAAAAAAAAAAAGACATGGTTCCTGCCCGAAGGGAGCTTGCAGTCTAGTAATAGATTATTATCTATTGAGTATTGATTCTGTGCTAAGCATCTTTCACAGTTCTTATTTGATCCTTACAAAACTGTAATAAGGAAGGCACTATTAGCCCCAGTTTAGAGATGAGGAAATTGAGGCCCAGGGAGATTAAGTAAGTTACTAGTTCAAAGTAGCACAGCTACTTAAAGAATGGAGGCAGGATGCAAACCCAAGCTTAAGCCACCATTATATTTCTCTAGCACTATAGGGTTAGAGTCTCCCGATGGGTCTTCATGCCCCTACTTCAAACGCTGCCTTCTCACCATTGCCTCTTGCTCCTCAACTCAAAGCCCTGCCATGGCTTCCTCTCTCTCATCTACAGGAAAAGCCAAGCTCTTTACATAGGCCCACAAGACCCTTGATGACCCTTCCCCTGGTATCTATGTCACTCCTCTCTACCTCTCTCCACTGGAGCCACCCTGGCCTTCTCCCGTTTTGGTTTCTTCATGCTGGCAGGGCTGCTTTTAAGAACACATTTCGTGCAAGTATGAAAATAACTCACCTCCTGCAAGTCTCAATAAATATCACCTTTTCAGTGACACCTACCCCGAACATATATTCTCTAACCCCTGACCCCGCTATATTTTATAATGCAGTGTTTTCTTATTAATAGTCTGCCATCACTCACCCCACCACACACACACACACACACACACACACACACACACACACACACAAGAATGTAAGTTTTGTGAGGTCAGGAGCTCTCCCTTCCCCATTTTGTTCACTGCCATTTTCCATACATACTGGGTGTCGGGTAGATGTTCATTAACTGAGATGGATGAAGCTCAGGTATGTCCAATTTCAAAACCACTGAGTCCTGAGTCACACTTGCGTATATTTTATATGTGAACACATACCTGCTCGTCTGTATCTGCCAAGTTAATCCGGGTCACTTCAAACTGTATGACAATCAGAGTATCCTGTGCAAATATGTGTGGGAGCTACTTCCTTTCATTTCCAGTCTCTCTTGAGACAGCACTAATGAAGCTGTCACTTGTGGCTTCCCATTGGGCCAGACATGGTCAGAAATTGTGGTCAGTAAGTTTCCACATGTAAGGATACTGCCCCGGCCTTGAAGAGTGGCTTTTTGTTTGTTCATTTTTGGTGACTTTGCCCTTACAAAAGAAGAAATACTATGCTTGTTATTACCAGTCTTGTTGAGGACTGAGGTTGTGACAGAGTGATTAGGGAGCATGGTACCTTAGCCAGTATTTGTAGGGAGTGAGAAAAGATGTAGCTTTATGATTAAGTTACAAGTTTTGCCACCCCAGTATTCAAAGCATTGAATAGAAATCATGTTTCTCTTTTTGAAAAAAACAAATTAGGTTATTCTTGGTGAGAATTTGACTTCAAATTGTCCGGAGGTGATCTATGAAATTAAAGAAGAGACACCTGTTTTCTACAAGCTCGTTCCTGATCCTGTGAAGAATATCTACATTTATCTAACAGCTGGGAAAGAGGTAGGTAGAAACACTAGCTATTGCTTCTGACTTATGAATAAAAATGGTTTAATTGATGTCATTATCTAGTAGCAAAGCTTTTACTTTAAACTACAGAGTGTAAGCAGTGCTCCAGGCTTTGAGGAGACCCGCAGTGGTTCACAGGCATGGAATTAAAAACCTTACTGACTGTCAGTAAGTAAGCAAGAAATATTACCTATTTAGACAATTTTATTATTGGCTATATTTCCAGTGCCAAGTTTTTCAGAGGAGGTCATGCTTGCAAATGGGCACATAATCAGCAAGGTAACTGAATTTACACATTTATTGTGTGGGCACTGAATGGTTAGATGCATTTATGAATATACCCAATGGGACTGGCTTTGGAATTTGGGGTTAATATCAGGCCACAGTCTCATACACATTCATGAACCAGGAAATATATGGTGCTCACCCTCCCCATCTTCATTTATCTGGCTGGTTTGGCTTTTCTTTTGCTTCTGCTTACTGAAATAAAAGTAATATATTTTTACATTTTCTTCATCTTTACCAAGTGCTTTCACCAAGGGAAGGGAAAAAGAAACTAATTGTCAGTCTCCTATGTATTAGTTACTGTTATTTGCATGATCGCTGTCTAGATGCATAGAATTGTGTACATACACACAAGTATAGAAAACAATGTTAATGAAATGTGTTACTGACTGGGCATAGTGGCTCATGCCTGTCATCCCAGCACTTTGGGAGGCTGAGGTAGGAGGATCACTTGAGGCCAGGAGTTTAAGGCTGGAGTGAGCCGTGATAGAACCACGGTACCCTAGTCTGGGTGACAAAGCAAGAGTCTGTCTCAAAAAAAAAGAAAGAAAAGAAAGGCCAGGTATAGTGGCTCACACCTGTAATCCTAGCACTTTGGGGAGGTCAAGGCGGGTGGATCACCTGAGTTCAAGAGTTCAAGACCAGCCTGGGCAACATGATGAAACCCTGTCTCCACTAAAAATATAAACAATTAGCTGGGCATGGTGGTACATGCCTGTAATCCCAGCTACTTAGGAGGCTGAAGGACAAGAATCACTTGAACCTGGGAGATGGAGGTTGCAGTGAGCTGACATCACGCCGCTACACCCCAGCCTGGGCCACAGAGAGAGACTGTCTGAAAAAGGAAAAAAAAAAAGAAGAAAAAGAAATGTGTTATTAATTTAATGAGATAGTTACCTTTGTTTTCTATTAAGAATCTAAAACTTGGACAGGTTAAATAACTTGTTCAAGGGTATCTATATACATGTATATATTTGTAGGTTAGCCTTTGCAGGGCTAGGACAGAAATTCAACCCTGATTCTAAAGCCTGTGATAAATTATATTAAATCCAAAATTTGTGAAAATAGGGCATTCTTTGGCTCCGTGGTTTTGACCTATGACCATTTGAACATAGAAAGTACAAAGAAGATAATTGAGACTTCCATACTTACATAATGGATGCAACAGATACTCTCAGCCCACCCCTGGTTTTCCATCCTTTTCCTGTCAATCATTCTAAGGAGAATAGAATGACAGCAATCTACATGTGCTTTTTGAGTCACAGATAAGATGTGCAAGCAATTTGTAGTTTCTGGTATTCTTATAAAGATGTTATTGTTCTTTGCACATCGAAAAGTCAGGGATATCAAAATGACTGCATTGAGATGGCCACATCTTCCCACAAAGCTTGTAAGCCAGTCCTTCACCATACAGAATCTCCTATGCCAATTTGCTTCACCATTCACACACTTTCTATTATGTTTCTTCCCTGGGGATCCCATCTTTGAAAGACTTTTCTCTACTCAACAAACTGCACATATTAAGTAACAATTCCCATTCCCGGGGTTTATTTATCAAGGGCATCTCAAAACTGCTGGTCAGAGTACTGACTGTGCTCCCGCATGGAACTGATAAAATTCCAACCCAAAGCAAAGATACTTGACATATTGCTTCATCCGTGCATGTTTTTCCATTCAGTTTTTTGAAATATTGCAAATAGCTCATAAGCCCCTATTACTTCCTTCATGGATAGTAATGGAACCCCAGAACTCAGGACTCTAGGCTGGGAATCACTATGAAAAGCCACCAGTAGTTGATAGGTTCCCACTTTCTAGAAAGCAAAAAGTTCCAATCTTTGGCCATTCAAAGCCTAAAGTCCTGGGAAGAGCTTTTGACTGGGCATCAAAGCCGATTAGCCCTGCATTCTTCATTTAGGATTACCACTAGAGATTCTATTATTTGAACTCTGGCTAAGCAAATATAACCCCTAAAGAGACAAAGCCCAAAAAAGGCTCTTTCCTAGATTTTTGGAGAAATAGGAAAAGCCAAACTAATAAACTATAGGATATCCATAAAATGATATGATATGGGGCCGCTAAAAGTAATCATATGGAGATATATGCATTGATGTGGAATAGTCACTAAGGTGTGTAATTAAATTAGAAGAACACGTCTAATGTAGTATTTTTAGTGTCCTCTCTCTCTCTCTTTTTTGGAGATGGAGTCTTGCTCTTTTGCCCAGGCTAGAGTACAGGGGCACGATCTTGGCTCACTGCAACCTCTACCACCCAGGTTCAAGCAGTTCTCCTGTCTCGGCTCCCTAGTAGCTGGGACTACAGTCACATGCTACCATGCCTGGCTAATTTTTGTATTTTTGTATTTTTGTTTTGTTTTAGTAGAGACGGGGTTTCACCATATTGGTCAGGCTGGTCTCTAACTCCTAACCTCAGGTGATCCACCCATCTTGGCCTCTCAAAGTGCTGCGATTACAAGAATGAGCCACCTTGCCCAGCCTTCTCTCTCTTTATTGAAACAGAATCTCACTCTGTTGCCCAGGCTGGAGTGCAGTGGTGTGATCTTGGCTCACTGCAACCTCCACCTCCTGCCTCAGCCTCCTGACTAGCTGGGATTATGCCCAGATAATTTTTGTACTTTTGGTAGAGATGGGGTTGGCCAGGCTGGTCTTGAATTCCATGCCTGAAGTGACCTGCCCACCTTGGCCTCCCAAAGCACTGGGATTACAGGTATGAGCCACCACGTCCAGCCAGTGTCCTCCCTCTTATACAGAGTTATATTTGCATGCTTAAATATACTGAGTAATAGTTCTCAGAGAATATTCTGGAGACCCATATTCCACAGAATGTTCTGAGCAAAAGTGGTCCCATGACCAGCTGTTACTTACTATACTCAGTGCTTAAATACACTGAGTAATAGCTCTCAGAGAGTATTCCAGAGGCCCATATTCCACAGAATGTTCTGAGCAGAAGTGGTCCCATGACCAGCTGTTACTCCTCCTGGAGTACCGTGAGGCTCAGCATATTCAAAAGCTCTCGGAAGCCCTGTGCTAAGGAAACCTGTTTTGCCTTTTCAGCCTAAGGTTTTATGTTTGTTGGATCATGGACCCTTTTCTTGTATAATAGCAGTAACCAATACTTATGGAACATTTAATACTTGTCAGACAATGGTTCGTAATAACCCCATGAAGTCGGTAGAACCATTACCATTTTACAGATGAGGAAACAAGGTTAGAAAGATTGCATGACACTTATTAAATCCTCCACTGTTACAAAGGTGTTTGTGAACTACGAGGAAATACCCACATTCTGGTTAATTCTGGCTCAGGATCACGGACTGTTGGCTGCATCAGTCTGCAGTGTCAGGGACTATGAAATGGAAGGGCATGGTTATCCTCCGTCAAGTCAACTTGAAACTGAAGGATCTACCTCAGGATAGTGCCTGCTTTCCTCACAAAATAGAGGAAAATAGAGAGCTCCCTTCTAGAACTCTTTACGTCTCTAACCCGCTAAACAAGTTATTTATACTTTCTAGAATGTACAACTTCTTGGCATAAGGAGTTCCACAAGTTCCCTTCCTACTTGCTGTGTGGTTTTGCCTGCGCAAAGCTTGCGGTGTGATGCTCAGCTACTCCCTGCCTCTTCCCCCCTGCTTGGAGGCTCTGACTGGCTGCCTAGATGTCTGGGCCTGTCCAGCTGGGGTGGCCTTTTTGTGGGCTGCTGCTTCCTGACGACCACAAGAGGCAGCTTTAGGGATGGGGAAGTGATGTGGCTACTCCCCCTGTTTCTTTTATTTTCAACTCCACTGGTGGGGGGTGAGCAAGCAAGCCGGGAGCTGAGGTGATGGCGCTGCCCCTGGCAGGCGTGTGGGAGGGCCTGGCCCCTGGTCCTCCGCATTTCCATATTAAGTGCCAACCTCCTGCTGACAATCCTGGGGCAGAGCCTTTGCTGTTCCCTAATGCTCATTTCCAAAATGCCATTGGTCACGTGGACTGTCTCTGTATGAAAACCAGACAACCTGATTGCACGATCCCTGTGGAAATCATCATTAGCAGATCGGAAACCCAACTGCATGTGACTCACCTGAGGGAGCTCTTAAAATACAGATTCCTGGCCGGGCGTGGTGGCTCACACCTGTAATCCCAGCACTTTGGGAGGCTAAGGTGGGTGGATCACCTGAGGTCGGGAATTCGAGACCAGCCTGACCAACACGGAGAAACCCTGTCTCTACTTACTAAAAATACAAAATTAGCTGGGTGTGGTGGTGCATGCCTGTAATCCCAGCTACTCAGGAGGCTGAGGCAGGAGAATCACTTGAACCTGGCAGGCGGAGGCTGCAGTGAGCCTAGGTCGTGTCATTACACTCCAGCCTGGGCAGCAAAAGCAAAACCCCATCTCAAAAAATATATATATATGGATTCCTGGCCAGACACAGTGGTGCACACCAGCAATCTCAGCACTTTTGGAAGGCTGAGGTGGGAGGAGCACTTGAGCCCAGAAGTTTGAAACCAGCCTGAGCAACATAGTGAGACCCTGTGTCTTTAAGAAAAAAATCTTTTAAATTAAAAAAAATGCACATTCCTAGGCCCCGCCCCCAGACTTAGCAAGAGTCTCTGTGGCAGAGACCTGGGAATATGCACTGTCAGAAGCTCCCCAGGTGATCCCGATACAATGACTTCACGTCCTAGAACCTGAGATCCACTGCCCCGAGCCAATATGGAGGTGTTCTGAGTTCAGGTTGATACATAGGCTCTTTCTGGCCTTTGTCAGATAATGTGTTGTCGTTTTCCTGCTGTTGCTTTTAACTCCCTCTGAACCACCGTCCTCTTTCTTTTTAGGTGAGGAGAATTCGTGTTGCAAACTGCAATAAACATAAATCCTGTTCGGAGTGTTTAACAGCCTCAGACCCTCACTGCGGTTGGTGCCATTCGCTACAAAGGTATCTCCTGAATTCTTTCTCACCAACTCGCATTTTCGAAAGTGTCATGCGGCAGAACACTTGTTGCCCTACTTTAACGATCCGTTCCAGTGACCTGAGGGAACTGATGTCTTCCTCGACTAAAATCTCCTTGTGCAATCCTAATGAATTCCCGAAGATGTTTCCAGCCGCGTCCGTGCTATTCAATCACTGAACCGGGGGGGCTCCCCAGTCTGGGGGCGGGAGGGGCAGGTGTGCAGCCTTCGGGAGCAGGGGCGAGAGCAGGCAGGATTGGCTTTTACTTTCTCCAGAGTTCACCAAGACTCAGGAGAGAGGCAAAAGGTCCCCCCTCCGAGAAGATAAAAGAATAGAGACGTTTGAAAATTTTTCAGATGAATCCCCATCATGTCATATATTCTGTTCGCTCCGCGGAAGCCTCGTTATTGATGGCGCTGTCTCCTCATGCGCCACGCAGCTGTGGGCCTGATGTACAGTCTGAGTCTCCGGGCAGAATCTGCCCAGCCTGGTCTGGAATGACGATGTTCACGACCCATCTAGGCTCAGGGGCTACTCGGAGCGGCTTCCCCGCCATGGCAGTTTCCTAGCGTCGCTGGGCCTGGCCTGGTTGGATTCGCCGTCGCCATGGCAACCCAGTACTGGGGCTCTTGCCGGAGAAGCAAAGGAGAAGAGAGCCTTCGCTACAGCTCAGGCAGGAAAGAGAGAAAAAAAAAAACCCATAACAGTGTCTGTCAGTTTGGTGCTTTCAGTTTTTAAAGGTGAAAAGGATAAGAAAGAGCAGAGCAGGTGGAGAGATGCTCAAGGCTGAACCAGGGGACAGTTTGGGGATAGAAAAGAGGAGGAGGAAGAGAATTGGGGACCGGTGGGGGAGGGAGCCAAGAGAAATGAAGGGAGAGGGGGAAACACAATACAAGCAAGACGTTTAGGAAACAAACGAAAAATATGGGGATGGAATTAATTAAGAGTTCATGGGGGAAGGCACAATCCGAGCTGCAGCAAGAGGAATAATTGCCCCTGCCATTTGCTACGCTTCCTTACCGGGCTGTTTCCATCAGAGTCACTGGCAGACAAACGAAGCAAGGGCCAGGAAAATGCTCATGAATAATTCACTGATCAGGAACAGGATTTATTTGTTGCACACTCACTGAGCAGTCTTGCCATAATCTTTTAGATCCATTCATTTATGTAGCATCCCTGTCTATTTGTAGAGCTGTATACAGGAGTCAGTTCGATAATGGTGGCGACCATGGTGGTGATTAAATAGCCACATGGAGCTAGTGGTTACTGTATTGACAAGCTCAGCTCTGGTGCTCGTGGGAGATGTCCAAGCCAGTGATATGAATTTGGGAGTTGGTAGTATTTTAGATGGTACTTAGAGAAGCCTTAAGACCAGATGAGGGAGTGAGCGTTGACTGAGGAGAGAAGTTTGAGAACTGGCCATTGAGGGGCTGTGGTGTTTAGGGACTGGGGAGAAGGAAGGGAAACAGAACAAGAAATAGGGAGGGAGCGTCAGAAGGGGAAGAGGAAAAACTGGAGAGGGTGGTCTCCTGGAAGCCAAGGAAAGAAAGGAGGAGGCAGCGATCCGCTGGGTCAGATTCCAGCTAAGAGGTCAAGCAGGAGAAGAAAAGGATGAATCCATGGCACTTAGCAGGGGACAATGGGTGACTGCTGGGAATGTCATTGTTAGGAGTGGCACTCAATCCACAAGAGACAATGGGAAGATAAGACCTTAAGCAGGGACAGCTTAGAGGAGCTTTACTGAGAAAGACAGCCAAAAAAAATGAAGCAGACACTAGAGGAGAAAGTAGAGTCCAAAGAGCTTTGTCTTTTTAAGATGTGTGAAATAACAGTGCATGTCTGCACCACTGGGAAAATTTCAGAGAGGGAGAAAAGGATGATACAGGAGAGAGAAGGGTTGTGAAGTGCTGTCTTTCAGCAGGTGGAAGAAAATAGGACCTGGTGTGGCAGCGGGGAGGCCAGCCTCAGACAAGAAGGACCATTGGCCCCTCATCGTCAGTGATGGGAGGGAAGGTAGGAAATCTGGGCCCGAGCACAGGGAGGTGGCAGAGGCCTGTGTGGTGTCTTCTCCTATTGCTCACATTATTTTCAGTGGCCTAAGGCCATTGAGAGTGAGGTGGGGGAGGGCGAAAAGGCCCTTTTCTCCTTTGAGGAGAAAAGAGAGAGGAGGAGTGGACTGGAAGATTGGGAGAGAAAACAGAGTCAGGAAATACTGGACGGTGGCCAGGCAGCATTGGGGCCCACTTGAGGTTGGTGGTCTTGTATTTGAAGTGAGAGCCATTAAGCATGGCTTTGTCTTTCTCAAGCTCTGTTCAACTTTGGTGGTGTAGCTGTAGACTCAGAAAAGTTAGCTTTCACCAGTTTGGGGGCTTTGCCAGAAAAGACATCAAGAGGGGAGAGTGTGGCCAGGGAGCTAAAGGAGCATGTAAGGGATGGATGATGATATTGATGTGGGTGTTGATTCATATAATGACGGCCTCTGGGCTCTAAGGAGGGAAGTAAGGACCTAACGAGGGTAGGGACGTGAAAAGATGGCAGAGTCTGTGTTGGAGGTTGAAGTTGAGTTTCAGGATTGTTGGGGGCGAGCGCAGTGGCTCACGCGTATAATCCCAGCACTTTGGGAGGCCAAAGCGGGTAGATCACTTGAGCCCAAGAGTTTGAGACCAGCCTGGGCAACATGGCGAAGACATCATCTTTACAAAAAAATACAGACATTAGCTGGATGTGGTAGTGTGCGCTTGTCGTCCCAGCTACTTGGGAGGTTGAGGTGGAAGGCTTGCTTGAGTCCTGGAGGCAGAAGTTGCAGTGAGCTGAGATCACTCCACTACCTTCCAGCTTGGGTGACAAAGCGAGACCCTGTCAAAAAAAAAAATTTGTTGGAACTAGAGAACTGGAAAGGGGAATTGTTGGACTGAGGGGGATTGATATTGAGGCCATGGAGCAGTGGAGTTATTGGCAATGACAAGGCCCGCCATATGATTGTCAAGATCGTTGGCAGAGAGGGGTCAAGGAACTGGGGTGGTTACCAGAGTACTAAATGGCTCCGTCATCTGTGTGGAAATCACAGTCACCAAGAGAGTGAGGAGCCACATATTCGAGGAACAAAGGGAAGTGGCTAGGGCTGGGGTGTTCTGTAACGATCACAACGAGGAGGGACCTGGGATGGTTTGAGCTGAATGCATGGGGAGGTGGTTTGAGCAGATGACATGTGACTGAGCTTCCTTGAAGCTGGGGAGGAAGTGTTGGAAAGAGAGAAGAAAGATCTTCCAGAAGAGGCTGCAAGACACAAGTAGGACACGTAGATGAGGGAGAGGAAGCAGCCAGGCCTTGAGAGGGGGTTGGGGAAGCTGTGTTCGCGAGGGAGAGCTGATTTCAGTCATATTGAGAAGGTGAAAGGAACAATCAGAGAAGAGGTTGAAGACATTGGGGCTTCTGTTGATAACTGGCTATGAGTTCCAGCCTTTGTTTGTTTGTTTGTTTGTTTTGAGATAGGATCTGTCATCCAGGCTGGAGTGCAGTGGTGCAATCCCGGCTTATTGCAGCCTATACCTCCCCAGGCTCAGATGATCCTCCCACCACAGTCTCCCAAGTAGTTGGGACCACAGGCACGCACCACCATGCCCAGCTAATTTTTTTTTAATTTATATTTTGTAGAGATGGGATTTCACTGTGTTGCCCAGGCTGGTCTTGAACTCCTGGGCTCAAGCAATCCTCCCTCCTTGGCTTCCCATAGTGTGCCTGGCTGGAAGCCTTTTACTCTTGCTCCCTCACCCCTATCCAATGTGCTTCAAAAGAGTGATTCATTTAAAATCCAAATCAGATCATGCCACTCCCCAGCTTAATACCCTCCCCTGGCTTTCCACCTTAGAACTCAGTCTGGGCCGGGCATGATGGTTCACGCCTGTAATCCCAGCACTTTGGGAGCCCAAGGCAGGCGGATCACCTGAGGTCAGGAGTTTGAGATGAGCCTGGCCAACATGGTGAAACCCCATCTCTACTAAAAATGCAAAAATTAGCTGGGCGTGGTGGTGCGCGCCTATAATCCCAGCTACTGGGGAGGCTGAGGCAGGAGAATCGCTTGAACGCAGGAGGCAGAGGTTGCAGTGGGCCGAGAGCACGCCACTGTACTCCAACCTGGGTGACAGAGCAAGACTCTATTTCAAAAAAAAACAAAAAAACAAAAAAAACCCAGTTTGACTCCCTTGCTGCCAGGGCCTGCATACCAGGCTTTCTGTGATCTGGCCTTTCACCACTTCTCTGACCTCTCATGCCTTTTTCTCCTTTGTTTACTCAATCCCAGACATCCTGATATAAGACTATGCCAACCATGTTCCTGCCCCGGGGACTTTGCATGTGCTGTTTCCTCATTCTAGCACATTCTTCCCCACATCTTTTTACGGCAGACTCTTTCTCGACTGTCTGGTCCTAGAACACACGTCTGTCTCCACCTGCCTCCCCAGTCTTCAGGAGCCTCCCCTCACTCACAGTGACATTACTGTTTTAGTTTCTTCATGGCCCATCACTATGAGGAATGACTTTACCTCTCTACTTCTCCCTTTATTGAAATGTGCTCAAAGAACGTAAGTTAAATGAATGAGATGGGCTGAGTGATTGGTAAACTCCACCAATAGGTTGAGACTTGTGCCTTAAGTCTTACAAGACATTCTGGAATCATGGAGCGATGGCCCTTCACAGCCACGTCAGATCACTTGGTCGCAAACTGGCTGGATTCTGGCCTACAATGAAATGAAACTAAGTCTCAGATCCGTGACTCATGTGAAGCTCCCAGTACCATTCAAAATTAGGAATTCTAAAGGGGGATGTTTCCTTATAACAGTAGAGCCTCCCACTGTGTTTATTTTAAATGTCACAGATTTATTTAGAAAAATAATTTCTTTTCTCTGTTGAGAAGGTTGAGTTTTCTTGCCTACGTGTCTAGAAAGTGGAATGGGTGGGGAGAGGCAAGAAAACTATCTTCACTACCTTTTGATCAGATGTTAAGAATAGGCATTCAGGCCGGGCATGGTGGCTCACACCTGTAATCCTAGCACTTTGGGAGGCCAAGGTGGGCAGATCACCCCTGAGATCACATCACCTGAGATCAGGTTATCTCAACCTGCCAACGTGGTGAAACCCCATCTCTACTAAAAATACAAAAATTGGCCAGGTGTGGTGGCGCATGCCTATAATCCCAGCTACTCAGGAGGCTGAGGCAGGAGAATCACTTGAATCCAGGAGGCGGAGGTTGAGGTGAGCCAAGATCACACCACTGCACTCCAGCCTGGGTGACAGAATGAAACTCCATCTCAAAAAAAAAAAAGCATCCAGTATGAGCAGATAAAAAGCAATTAGATAAACAATGAGCTCTAAAAAGTCTAGTATTTTATTGTTGGAACCTCAGATCCAACCTGTGCTGAATTTGTCTGTGTGGGTGGAAAGTGAATTTTTGCAGGCTGAATATCTTGGGTTTGGAAGCAGTTTCTCAGTTTCTCCCATACTGCAAAGCATAGCACATGTGTTCAGTTACGGATTTCCACAAAACTGGCAATCCCAAACCAATGAACGGATGAGGTTCCAAAAGTTCATTTGCAAGTTTGTTTGGCATGCAGAATGCATTTTCCCATAGAAACAATGTCATCAACTAAGGACTGATTCCCAAGCCAGCCCATAAAATTCAAAATTATTTAATTTCAACAAATATTTATTGAACACCTAACGAGAGCCTAATGTGGGGCGTGAGATAACTAGATGGTACTGAGAAATCGGATGCCATTCTTGGCTTTAAGGAATGTGCATGCTAGCTGGGAAGGCAGACCTAGCAGTGGTCAGCATTCATTCATTCAATCCTATATCCAATCACAAATATTTTTTAAGCACAACAATGTGCTAAGCCCTATGCTCAGTGCTCAGGGTATAGTTCTGATCTATATAGAGCTTGCAATCCAATGAGGGATATAGATAATGTGTATCTGTTAGGTTTCTTCTCTAGTAATGCTGTATAACAAACAACTCCTAAATCCTTAGTGGTCTAAAAGAGCAAACATTTATTTACATTTATGTTTCTTGCTCATGAGTCAGCCTGTCAGCTATGGGGAGAAGGGCGGGGTCAATGTCAAGCTGAAGATTGAGTTCAAGTCTGTTTCCCATGTTTCCCATTCTGTACATGCTCTTCTTATGGTGGATAGAAGTGGCATGAGAGACCAAGCTAAACTATACAACATATTCTAAGCAGCAGCTCATATCATACTGACCAGTATTCCATCAATAAAGCAAGCTGTATGGTCAAGCCCAACATCCATGGAGTAGGGAAATAGATTCCATCTACTCTAGTGGAAGATACTGCAAAGTGACCTGGCGAAAAGGTAGTGTGGGTGTGTCATTCTAGTGCAGAATGGATTGAAGAATTGGGAACAATAATCCCCTCTATCAATAAGTAATAGAGATGAATGAATAGAGTGTCATAAATGCTATCATGGGGGAAGTGTAGGATTTCATAGGGGCACATAAGAAATATCTAACCCAAACTTAACAGGTCAAGGAGGGCTTCCTGGAGGAAGGGATATCTAATCTGAACCTGAAGGGCAGGAGAATATCAGCTAGGTAAAGATGAGGCAGGGAAAGCTGGTGGAGGGGTCAGGCTGTACAAAGGCCAGGAGAGTTTGGCCTGAAACTCAGTATGGATGGGTGTTCAGGAGAGCTGATGGGTGTTGGGAGATGAGAGTGGCAAGATAAGCAGAGGTCGATGAAGGGAAGGCCCTGCAAGCCACGTTAAAGAATTTGAACGTTGTTGGAAGGACCTTGGGGAGCCATTGCTGGGCTTTAATTAAAAGTGCGACCAGATCAGATGAGTGTTTTAGAACGAGAACTCTGGGGTGCAAGGTGGACCAGAGGGGACTGAGAAAAGCTGGCAGACCAGTTAGCAGGTGGCTGTAGACCAGCAAGGGATCGGGGACTGAATCAGAGTGATAGTAGTGGTGAGGGAAGGAAGTGGGTGGATTAGAGGGCTATTTGGAAGATAGAATTGACAGGGCTTAGTGATTAATTGGATTCCCCTTTGAGTTTGACACACTAAAAATAGGGCCATAAAATGAAAAATCAAATCTCAAGGTGGCCACTGTTTTTCTGGAAGATGTATTCTTTCTCCTTTGATCTCAGTCTTCATGAAGAAAACAAGGAAGTGATACCCACATGTACACCTGATTCTTCCTGTGTCCCTGCCATGGCGCTAGGCACTAGGTTAGACCCCAAAAGATGGGTGCCTGAGTCAAATGTGGGAGGGCTTTTGAGAGACACTAGCGCTGAGTGTCAAGAGCGTGCAGTGGGGTGAGTTACTGAACTGAAATTGGTGTTGAGATTACAGAGGAAGGAGTGCAGGCATCTGGATGGGGTGACCAGATGGAGAGAGGTGCTGGTTACTGAATAGGGAGTGTAGAAGGAGTGTCCTGTTTGGGCTGTGTGGGAAATGCAGGGAGCTGACTTCCACACTGGCAACATGGGCAGGGAAGCCTATAAGGACAGAGGAATTGTCCTATATTAGTCTGTTTTTGCACTGCTATAATGAAATACCTGAGACTGGGTAACTTATAAAGAAAAGAGATTAGTTGGCTAATGGTTCTGCTGGCTGTACCGGAAGCACAATGCTGGCATCTGCTCAGCTTCTGGGGAGGCCTCAGGAAACTTACAATTATGGTGGAAGGTGAAGGGAAAGCAGGGCATGTCTTTTATTTTTTTTTAAGCTGGAGTCTCGTTCTGTTGCCCAGGTTGGAGTGCAAAGGCGCAATCTCGGCTCACTGTAACCTCTGCCTCCTGGTTTCAAGTGATTCTCCTACCTCAGCCTCCTGAGTAACTGGGATTACAGGTGCATGCCACCATGCCTGGCTAATTTTTGTATATTTTAGTAGAGATGGGGTTTCACTTTGTTGGTCAGGCTGGTCTCAAACTCCTGACCTCATGATCCGCCCACCTTGGCCTCCCAGAGTGCTGGGATTATAGGCATGAGCTACTGCACCTGGCCTGGGCATGTCTTACATGGCTGGAGCAGAAGGAAGGGGGGTGGGAGAGGTGTCACATACTTTTAAACAACCAGATCTCAAGAGAACTCAGTCACCGTCCCGAAAACAGCACTGAGGAGCTGGTGCTAAACCATTCATGAAGCGTCCACCCCCATAATCCAGTCACCTCCCAGCAGGCCTACCTCCAACACTGAGGATTAAAATTGAACATGAGATTTGGTGGGGACACAGATGCAAACCATATCAGGTCCCACATGCATTTTGCTTTGGATGAAGTCTGGGCTTTGTGCGATCTGCCAGTTTCTTATCTCTGCCACTTCTCCTCTTCTGTAATGTGGCATTAATAATTGGCCAGGTATGGTAAATATGCTGGGATTATAGGCACTTTGGGAGGCCGAGGTGGGTGGACCACTTGAGCCCAGGAGTTCAAGACCAGCCTGGGCAACATGGTAAAACCATCTCTTCGAAAAATACAAAAATTAGCTAGGTGTGGTGGCGCACGCCCTGTGGCCCCCCAGCTACTCGGGAAGCTGAGGTGGGAGGATCATTTGAACACAGGAGGTCGAGGCTGCAGTGAGCCATGATTGTACCACTGCACTCCAGCCTGGGTGACAGAACGAGACCTTGTCTCAAAAATAATAATAATAATAATCGTACCTTCCTCAGAGGTTTGCGGAGAGGATTAAATCATGTAACATACGCCATCGTAGGCCCAGTGCCTGGCTCCTGGTACGCAGTGAAGTCATGTCAGCTGTTATTTGTGGAAGCTCAAGGAGGGAGTCATTTCTTGTCCCCGAGGTTGAGAAAGGCTTCAATGAGGAGGTAGGTGGCCTTAAAATTGGGCCTTGAAGCCTGACTAGACCCTTACCAGAGGAAGAGTGGTCAGGAGGCATTTCAGACAGAAGAGCCAGCGCAGTAAGAGGTCTGTGGAGAAATTGGCAGAAATTGGCTCTAGAAGGAAGGAAGTGGGTGGAGGTGCTGGGTGGGCTCTCAGCGTGGACCTTACTAGTGGGTGCTGGGAACTAACGACGGGGCTTAAGCAGAGGCCTTCCATTGCCATATTTGTGTTTTAAAAGCATTATCTCGCTGGCAGTGTGGACAATGAACCACGATAATCCAAGCATTGGCTCTCCCAGCCTCCCACCCCACCCGTCCTGGGCGGCCTTCCTCTGGTGTGTTTGTAAGGAGTAGGTTTGTGTCACATCTCTTCCTGAGTCATCTACCTGGTGGCTGTTTCTCCGATTTCATGTACCTCCCCTGGGAGAGGTGGTGCATCTCCCAGTGCCTCCGTGGGGCTCCACCTGCTCTGGTTTTAGTCCCATGATGGAATCAAGGCTGGGTCCTCTTCAAAAAATGGACCCTCCCATCCCTTCGTGCTCTGCCCCACGCAAGGTACGCGCAGGTGGAGGCAAAGCCCCCAGGCCTGCTGCTTATAAGGTATCTGTACGTGCCTCTCAATTGTCTGTACAAATTTAACGTTCGCTCCGTATTTTCCTAAATGTTCCCTCCATGTTGACAGTTGGAAGACCTTCAAGCAGCCCCTGGTGGCTGTTTTTAGGTCTTCAGCTGCTGTTAGGCCGTTCCACGCATGCGACTGTGAAAGAGATCATTTCTCGCTCGGCCTAACAGCAGGGCCCTGTGGTCAGTCTTCCTATCAGACTTTCTGAACGGTTGGGAGTAACAGAAGGGTATTTTTAACACACGAGAGAAAACTGCCATCTGAATGCTAAACATACTTGTCCCTAACACCCCAGAGTAACAAACGAAAAGAATTACGAGTTGCTTGTGGACACATCCCAGCTCCTTTTTTTTATCTTGCTCTCCTGTCTTGAAGTTTCTTCTCCAAGCGACACTCCTGCCTCAAGCCCCCCAGGCCTATCATTAACCCCAAGGGGACCCTCCCCACCTTCGTGATAACTGTGATTGCCCTGAAACTTGACTGGTATAATCCATGGTGTACAGTAACTTATGGCCGTATTCCTCGGTAGCCTGAGTTAGTCTGTTCGCCATCATGAGAGGTGAGCTACATACAGCAGAGAGGGCCGGATGTGGCTTAGATATTTTGTCTCCTCCACATCTCATGTTGAACTGTGACCTGCAGTACTGGAGGTGGGCCTGCTGGGAGGGGTCGGGTCACGGAGGTGGATCCCTCATGAATGGCTTGGTGCTGTCCTCGCAATAGTCAGTAAGCTCTGAGTTCACAGGAGATCTGGCTGTTTTAAGAGAGTGTGGCACCTCCCCCCTGACAGTCTCACTCCTGCTCTCGCCATGTGACACAGCTGCTCTCCCTTCGCTTCCACCATGAATGGAAGCTTCCTGAGGCCCTCCCCAGGAGCAGACACTGCCCCTGCTTCCTGTACAGGCTGTAGAATCATGAGCCAATTAAACCCCTTTTCTTTATAAAATTATCCAGTCTCAGGGATTTCTTCGTAGCTATGCAAAAAATGAACAACACAGGGCCACAGAAGGCTGTGCCGTAGAAAAGTCCACGTGGGCGTGACTGCTTCTCATTCAGAAGGCGGCTGCATGCCCCTGCCACAGGAAGCCTGCCTCGAGTCCAAGCCTGGCCGGGAGACAGTGTGCATGGGTGCAGAGGAATATGCTTATCATACACCAGACACTACCTTGCCTGTCCTGTGCCATGTTCCATTTAGTCCTCCTGGTACCCCATGAAGTAAGCACCGTCACAGTCTCCACTTTATAGACAAGAGAACAGCCTTTGCTGGTGTACAGTTTCCCACAGCTGCTGAAACAAATTCCCACAAACTTAGCAGCTTAAAACAATATGCACTTGTAATTGTGCAGTTCTGGAGGTCACAAGCCTGCCGTGGGTTTTGCTGGGCTGAAATGAAAGCATCGCCGGGGCCGTGCTCCTTCTGGAGGCCCTTCTTGCCTTTTCCAGCTTCTGAAAGTGGCCAGCATTCCTTGGCTTATAGTCCCTTCCTGCATCTTCAAAACCAACAGCGTGGCATCATCAGATTACATTGGACCCACCCAGAGAATCCAAAATAATCTCCACATTTTAAGATCCTCAATTACATCTGCAGAGTGTCTTTTGCCGTGTCTTTTGCCGTGTGCTATGGTTTGAATGTGTCTCCCAAAGTTCATGTGTTGGACACTTAATCTCCAGTGCAACAGCGTTGAGAGGTGGGACCTTTCGGAGGTGATTAGGTCATGAGGACTCTGTCCTCATGAATGGACTAATGACATTATCACAGGATTGGGTTAGTTATTGTAGGAGTGAGTTACTTATCACAAGAGTGGGTTCCTGATAAAATGATATATTAGGCCTCTCTCTCTCTCTCTCTCTCTCTCTCGGGCTCTCTTGCCCTTCCACCTTCCACCATGGGATGATGCAGCAAGAAGGCCCTCACCAGTAGGCCCCTTGATCCTGGACTTCCCAGCCTCTGGAACTGTAAAACATACATTTCTTCTTTTTAGATATAAATTTCCCAGTTAGTAGTATTCTGTAATAGCAACACAAAACAGACTGAGACACCATGTAAGGTCACAGTCACAGGTCCCAGGGGTTAGAACATGGACATCTTTGGGGCCGTTATTCTGCCTACCACTGGTTGCACAAGTAGTGGAACCAGGATCCAACTCCAGGCTTGGCTCCAACTCCCAAGCTCTCTCTACCACTAGAGTGAAACAAAGAGAAACAGGCAAGGGACATTATCCCTCTGGCAGTGGGTTGAGAGGGGAGAACCTAGAGCAAATGGCCCTAATTAGGGAGAATTTGTGATAACTGCTATGCAAAAGAAAGACACAGCACTCAGGGCCTACCTGAGTCATAGAAAACCTTCCATCTTGAAAGCGTAGAAACCCGAGCATTCATTTAACAGGTATTGATTGAGCACCTAATGTGTGTCAGGCACTATCCTAAGCACCGGATTCTAAGCACTAGCAGTGAGTAACACAGATCAAAACCCCTCCACACGTATATCCATTGCAGCACTATTCACAGTAGCAAAGACACAGAATCAACCCAAATGCCCATCAGTGATAGACGGGATGAGGAAAATGTGGCACATATACACCATGGAAGGAAAATGAATGAGCAGCCGTGAAAAGGAACCAGATTATGTCCTTTCGGGGACATGGATGGAGCTGGAAGCCATTATCCTCAGCAAACTAACGCAGGAACAGAAAACCAAATACCGCATGTTCTCACTTATAGGTGGAAGCTGAACAGTGAGAACACATGGACTCAGGGAGGGGACAACACACACTGGGCCCTGTCAGGGGGTATGGTCGGGGGAGGGAGGGCATTAGGAAAAATAGCTAATGCATGTGGGCTTAATAGCTAGGTGATAGGTTGATAGGTGCAGCAGACCACCCTGGCACACGTTTACCTGTGTAACAAACCTGCATGTCCTGCACATGTACCTCTAAGTACCCTGCCCATGGAACTTAAACATAAAAATCCCTGCCCTCATGGAGCTTCCTCTAGTGAGGTGTTTTAGTTTCCCAAGGCTGCCATAACAAATTGTTACCGACACAAATGTGTCCTCTCCCAGTTCTGGAGGCCAGAAGTCTGAAAAGAAGGTGCCAGCACAGCCAGGCTCCTTCCGAGGCTATAGGGGCAGATCCTTCCTCACCTCTCCCAGCTCCGGGTGGCTCCTGGTGTTTCTTGGCTTGGGGTAGGATAACCATCTCTGCCTCGGTCTTCACATGGCCTTCTTCTGTGTGCCCAAGTCTCCCTCTCCTTTGTCCCAGAAAATTCCCTGGGACACCCTAAATCCAGGAGGATTTCATCTCAACCTCCGTAACTCATTACATCTGCGCAGATCCTATCTCCCCTAAGGTCACATTCTGAGGTTCTGATGGGCATGAATTTGGGGGGAACAGTCTTTAACCCACAACATGAGGGAAGATGGACAGTGTGAAAATAAATGAGGAAAGAGAGAACATGTCACAGGGTAAACAGGGCTATGAAGAAAAATAAAGCAGAAAAAGGAAATGGGGAGCGCTGGTTGGAGGCAGGGGTCGGGGGCTAAATTTAAACAGGGGGCCCTGGAAGGCCTCAGTGAGAAGGGGCATCTGAGCCAAGACCCGAAGGGGTACCCTCAGTTTTGGGGCTATCCCGCTTCGTAGGCTATTGCACTATTGCGTGAGACAAGGAGCCTTCCTCTTTTCCTTCCAATCTGGGATATGTCCTTGTGTGGATCTTAAGCTTGAAGTCTGTGTAGTGACACTTCTTTATGGTCCAGTGCGGCTCTAATGACAGTGATAATGATAATAATGGGATTGGGGACGGCCCCTCCTTCTCTTGTAAGGACCCCATTGTGCCGACTAATTGTGTAGAAGGAAGTAGGACAACTATCTGTGGGGTGGAAGCAGTGGGGAGCGAAGAGGGATATGTTCTTTGGGCCTCGGGGAATTACTGAATTACCGGGGCGTAGGCTGAATGCATGCATCTGGGTTACTGCGAATGCTGGAAGGGATCTGGGGGGCTTTGTAACACCAGAAGGGGTCTGGGAGTCAACTTGTGTCCCGTGGGTTCTCCACCTCCTTTTTCTGCTGTGAGAGGAGCTATGAGTTCTACTTATTTCAAAGCAGAAGGCGAAGAGGGGATAACAGTGTGAAGGGGCACCTCTCCACCGTGGTGTCCCAGACAGGTGGCAATGGTTGGCACTGAGAGAGTGCTCACGTGCTTAGAAGCCAGGGTTTGTTTTTCATTTAGTGGGGCTGGTGACTGAGGTTCTCGGACCTCAGCCTCCAGACTACTTACCTGCACCATCTCTTTAATGGTTTAATGGATGCTCTCTGATTTCCAACAAGCACCACTAAGAACATCCCTTTTAGTAAATATATGTTGTAATGGAATAGATTTTGTCTGAAATGACCTTATCTCAGGCAGCATGCACTTTCATAAGAATGTATTGATTGGCCTTTAAATATTCCTCAAATGTTTCACTTGTCTTTGTGACCTAATATTTGTCCTGTTCCCAGCATCTCCTCCGTATCCAAATACAATGTTCAGATCTTCACACGAAGCCTTCCTGCCAGTCTTTTGTTTTTTTTTGTTTTTTGTTTTTGCTTTTGTAACTTTTTAAACATTTGAGTGCTTTTATTCTGCTATCTAGAGGGTGCAGTTTCTGATAGGCCAAATGTGGGATTTGATATTGCTTTCAGGAGGATCGGGTTTTAATATCATTGCCATCTGTTTAGTGGTGGGGAAACTGAGGCCCACAGAGGCTAAGGAATGTGCCTGCAGTTACACAGGGAGTATATGGGAGAGCAACTTTGAACCTAGACCTTTCTGACTCAAGAGGCGTCATTTTCCCATTTCCGTGCTGCAATTTTTTTTTAATGGCTCCCCTAAATTATTTAGTTCATGGTTTGCATTTGGAAATATAAAACACCGACTTTTAGTACACTCATTGTCCACAAAAGAACCCCATGGGGCAAAGGCCGCAAACCCCTTTTGTGTGAGTGTTTCAGTCTGCAAATGTGTTTTATGTGTGCTAAATAGCTCAGTTTCAAGACAAAGACTGGTTTTCCACCACGCCAGTGAACAGATCAACCTAGTGAACAAAAATCAATGAAACGATTTCCGCTGGTATCATTGAAACATAGACCAGAATTTAGTCATTTTAAAAGGTCCTTCTTAATCCAATTCAGCTGCCTCTTGTTGAATCCCAGCCATGGGCCAGGTCCTGTACTAGGCCCCCGGGGGAAACAAAGACGAATGAGGGTCTGCCCTGGAGAAGCTCACAGGTGAGTGTGGGAATAATTTCAGTACACCATGCAAAATGCTCTAATAGCTGGTACTCGAGGCATGAAAGGACTCCAAAGAACCCTTTGGCATTTGGGAGGAAAGAGAGTTGTGATTAAGAATCGTCCAAGAAGCCTCAAACTGTGTCTGCCTCCTTATGTAGAAAGGGCATGTTGGGCGTTGAGCTGGTGTGTGAGCAGTGCCAAAGGTCCTCTGGTCAGCTTCATTGCCCAGATCCCTTTCTCATCACCACCATTTGTCTTTGGCTTATGTCATCCAAGTTTTTGCCTAAATTCTCTGTTCCATTTGCCCGTATAATAATAATAACTAATATTTATTGAGACATTATTGTAAACTCTTAGAACAGATGTACATTTTTCTCCCAGCTTCATCAAGTGAAAACTATTATTTGCATTTCTGCAAATGGAGAGCCTGCGACACAGAAAGGGCACGTGGCTTGCTCGAGGTCACTGGCTTGCAAACAGTACAACCGCTATCCCCCTTCCTTCACTAAGTTCTAGCCAAGCTGGTCTGTTTCGTCAGTTCCTTGCAGAGACCATGCTTTAAATGCACTCAGATACTTTGCACATGCTGTTCCTTCTGCCTGGAATGCTCTTCCCACTATTTTTTTGTATGTGTGCGTGAGACAGAGCCTTGCTCTGTCACCCAGGCTGGAATGTAGTGGCATGATCTCAGCTCAGTGCAAGCTCTGCCTCCGATTCAAGCACTTCTCGTGCCTCAGCCTCCCGAGTAGCTGGGATTACAGGTGTGCACCACCTCGCCCAGCTAATTTTTTGTATTTTTATTAGAGACAGGGTTTCACCAGGTCAGCCACGATGGTCTTTGAGCTCCTGGCCTCAAGTAATCTGGCCTCCCAAAGTGCTGGGATTACAGGCATGAGCCACCAGTACCGGGCCTCTTCCCACTACTCTTGACCCGACTACATGGTTCTCACCCTTGAATGCTGAGCTGAAATGCCATCTTTCTTGATTAGCCTGCCTAAAGTAGGTTCCTTTCTACTGTATCTTTGGTTTCTGCAGAAGATATACCTCAATTTGAAATTATTTTTAATGATCGTCTGTTTATTTGGTTTTTGTCTTTGTGCCTCTCTGGACTGTAAGCTCAGTAAGAAAAGAAACTTAACTGGCTTTTCTATTGAAGTGTCTGCAGTGCCAGGGGAGTGTTTGTCATCTGATGGGCTCTCCGTTAATATTTCTAGAACGAATGCCAGGTGTGGTCCTAGGCCCTGGGGGTGCCAAGGTGGTACCTTTTCCTTTCGGGGATATACAGTCTAGTTGGAGAGACAGGCAATCAGCAACTGATGCAGTATGGTATAGAGACTAGGAGCATGTGTAAATGTCATGGGGACACAGAGGAGGGAGTGACTGCTTTGCCTGGAGTCTGAGCAAACATCATAAAGGAGGATGCTGGAATAGCCCTTGAACAAGGAATGTGATTTCACCAAGTGTGTCAGGCCCGGGGGCATCCAGGTCAGTGAGAACAGCACACGCTCAGGAAGGCCTGGCCTGTTTGCCCGGCATGTGTTTATCAAATGCCTGCTCTCCACGAGGCACTGTGGAATAGATATCACGGATGTGTATATTTTAGGAGCTTGCAGTCTAGATAGAGGGACAGACTCATCAACCAAACTTACCTAGACATGAGTTTGGAGAGGAAGGCAGGGGCTAGATCACAGTGTCAGGGTCAGAGATGAGCATGGAAACGTGTTGCAGGCTCCAGGTGATGAAAGGCATGTAGACAGAAGAGTCTGGTATGGCAGAAAGGGTGTCAAGAGAGATTTTTAAGCAGGGAGTGACATCATCAGCTCTGTGCCTAAGAGTAACCCACATGTTGGTGTGGAGGTTGACGAGAAGAACAGGAAGTGGGAAGGGGGAGACCTCATTTGGCTGCTGCAGGAACCCAGGTGAGAGATGAGGGGTAAGCACAGGTTGTAGAGGCTGCTTTGAATTAATAGGCCATGTGAATCTGCATTCATCTCAAAATAAAAAGTTTATCTGTCTAAAAAAGAAAAAAGAATTAATAGGTCATGATCAGTTGGGTACAAGAGTTACCCAAACTAGCCAAAATAGGCACAAAGCTTTCAAATTTGATCTGCCACTTGGATTATTTCTCATTAAACGAGACCAGGTAGTGGTTCTCAATGTGTATGACTAGAATTTCTCATCCCTCCGAATATCCTTCAAGAAAAAAGCTGGAAGATGGTACATGATTCATTCTTGTCTTGGAAAGTTACAAAGCACAGTGGCATCTTCAAGGCTCTGAGAAGTCCTGCAGCAGAGAGACTTGTTTAATGTAATTTAACTAGTGTTTCCCAAGCTTCTTGGCAATAGAAACCTACTTTAATATTAACACCCAAAACAACTCCAGGAACACAGTTTGAAAATGCTGAGAAATGGAGTAAAACTTATATTTTCCTATAAGGCCATGTCTTGGGAGAATCCGCTTACTATCATGTTGGCATTTGTGATGTCGCTACCCTGGAAGCCTTTAACATTTTTGAGCAATTTCATGTAGTAGTAACAGATAGATGCCAGTGCCAGACACCATGCTATCTAACCTCTCTGCACCTCCGTTTCTCAACCTCTGACGTGGGAGTGGTAACAATAACACCTGCTTCATGGGCTGGTTGTGAGGATTGCTAGTTGTTGGAAATATGTTGGAAATAGATGCTTGGTGCTGCAAAGAAAAATGAGCACTGGGACAAAAGATCTTTCAGCAGTGCAAGTTTTACTTCCTGGACCACAGGAAGGGTACTCCTGGTAGCCATCGTGCCACAAAAGTGCAAAGAACAAAGGAATGCACGCACATTTATTTCTTAACGCGTTTGGGGTTGTCCTTACTGCTGTGTCTGATCTCTGTTGGCTGGAGCCAGACCTCACAATCTAAACTAAAACCCGATTGGCTAACAACTTAAAACTTTTCTAAACAGGTAAAAGCAATGGAGAGCTGGGACATGCCTGTGAGCAGGTCCAGCACAGATATCTTGGTTAAAGTACAAGGACATAGAGTGTACTACGTGCCTGTAAGCATGTCTAACATCTCCACAGGATAGGGCTTAACAAAGTTATTAGCACACTTATTCTTTAACAAGAAAGGAAACTTTAAAAAGGAACTTCTCTACTTCCCACACTAATTTCCAGAAATCCCCAGAAAAAGTGCCTTGCCTATGGGGACTAGGAAGGTGCTATGGTTTGAAAATGTCACCTGAAAAGCATGTGTTGGGAATTTAATCCCCAGTGGAACTCTGTTGAAAGGTGGGACCTAATGAGAGGTGTTTAGGTTCTGGAGGTTCTGCCTTTGTGAATGGAATAATGCCAATTATAGAAGGGCTTTGGGCTGCAAATTCAGTCTCTTTCTCTCGTTCATGGGCACTTGCCCTCTCTTGCTTTTTCACCTCCCACCATGGTGGAAGATGCAGCAATAAGGCCCTCGCCAGATGCAGGCCCCTCGACCTTGGACTCTCCAGCCTCCAGAACTGTAAAAAAATAAATGTCTTTTCTTTATAAATTACCCAGCCTGTGGTATTCTATTATAGCAACACAAAACAGACTAAGACAGATGGGCTCAGTCGTTATTAGCTATTCCGAGAGGCAATATAGGTAGCTGATGAGACCACAGGCTTTGAGGCCACACTGCCTGACAGTATGTCAGCTCCTCTGCTTACTAACTCTGTGACCTTAGGAAAGCAATGTGGAACCATCTATGCCTCAGTTTCCCACATCTGTGAAGCAGGGACAATTATTGCAGCTACTTCGAGGTTTGTTGTGAATAATAAATCAGTCAAATCATGTGAAAAGACATTGCCTGGCATGTTAGATGTTACTGCTTTAAAAAAAAATCTTCTAAATTGTCTCCGTTATTAGCATATTTTATCATGTAGATTGACTTTCAGCTCCAGTGATGAAGATCCAGTTTTCAGCTTTTCAAGCAAGTTATTTTGGTCTTGTGTTTTGGCATTCCCCTCTTAAAGACTCTGGAGGCCTTTCATTTGGAGTTCAGTTTGTCACAGATTTCCTATTCTCTTCTATTCAGTAGACTTTGGTTCCTTCATCTCGTGGACTGGCAATTGTAATGAACATCTACCGATTCTGGAGACCACCTGGCCCCTCCACTGGGCTCTGTGCCTTTCCTAAAAAATGCAGACATCTGTTTCAGATCACTTAGCAAAAGACCTTGACATGCTCTTACAGCAAAGTCCTCCTCCAGCATGGTTGCTGTCTCCTGTTTCCTGGGAGAGAGAGAAGCTGGATTGTTTCCTTGTTAAAAGTTTTCTATATTATATCAATGTAAAATCTTTGGAACAGTTCACACTAATCCCCATATTCAGGCCACTTACCTGATATGTAGTTATCAGATTACTTCAGGGACTGTCTGCTCTTGGTGAACAATTAGATTAGAGGATGCTGATGAAATTTGAGTGGCAGGAAGTAGCAGTTACATTTCTGAGTTCAGAGTTTCTATTTCAAGGTTGAGTAAGTGGTAAATTTTTACTGCAAGATTCTAGCCTAATAGAGTCAGCTTCTCAAGGTCCCCCGGCCCAGCCCACGGGTATTTCACCTGCTTGGAAACTTCAGCTCCTTTTCAGAAGTGGGCCTTCCTTTTTTTATGTTGGCATGAAAACAATTAATAATTTAAGCCATGCCCATTAAAAAAATAGAAATGCTGTATAAATACAATACGGTAATAATAAATTTAAAAGTCGATCAAGCTGGGCATTGTTCCCAGACTACCAGCTGAGCAGAAACACAAATAAGTAAAGAAGAAAACTGCTATGTAATGCAAATGGCTGCAATCTCGTTGTTTTCTGCTATTCTTTATTGCAAATATGTAGTACTAAAGTTACATTATGGATAAGTAGGTTTTGTGGGCTAACCTGGAAACCTAATCACTGTTTATAACATTATTTCTATGGGAAGGAATGCATTTTATATTAGAAACAGATGGTTTGCAAGAAAATTTCTGGGGGAGTAGAATGGATTTCTAAGTCCAGGGCCGCCTGGAATTTTAACCTCTCGCTAGTTGCGTGGTTGTGTTGTATTTCACAGCTGGTGATGGAGGAGAATTCGAGACCTCTCAGAATCCCCACTTCTGTGTTTTCCCCAAATCCTTGCTACCATCTTCATCCTAGAGTCTCTGCCTAACCTTCTCTTTTATCTATTCCTGGGGTCCCCGTGCCTGTGTCCTCATCCTGTCCAGCCCCACTCTCCAACCACTGGTTGAGGTCCCGGGAAGCCAAGAGGAACTACCAATGTCCTTTATTAAGTGGTGGTTAGGATCTACAGGAAGGCATGCAGCCAGGTGATCAAGTTTGTGGGCTCTGAAATCAGACTCCTGCCACATAGCAGCTGTGTGGCCTTGGTATATTACTGTACTTCTCTGAGCTTCTGTTTCATCTGAGTAGAGTGAGGTTGTTGTGAGAACTAACTCAACACTCCCAACAGAGCCTGGCACAGAGTAATGTTCCTTCCATGCCAGTGTGTGGTGAGGTAATTATTCAGGGCTATTATGGGTTACACATACTTCTATGAATCCAGGAAGCAAACCCACTGTATAGAAAGACTTTCTGAGTTTCAAACAGTGAACTTAGAAACGAGTGTCTGGGACCTTCCTGTTTATGACTTGGGGCGGGAGTAGGGTTGGAACTTTTTTTAAATCTGTTGGGGGTGATGGGGGGGAGGTCACATACTTATATAGTTGAACAGCAATATGAAACTCTGATATTAACTCAAATGCATTAAGCTCCATGGCAGCTTTTATAGCAAACTAACAAGAACAGCCTTCTTAAATAGTTTCATTGACTGAATTGTTGCTTCATACACTGTTTTTCGCATACGGGAAGTCTTTTAAAATTATCTTTTTGGTTTAGGGATTTTTTTTTCTTCAGGCAGTCTTTTCTTTGCATTTGGGCAGGTTCTGTTTTCTAATTTGCAAGTAGCCTTGTGTCTGCCTGCTGCAGGCTTTATGATGCAAGCATTAGCTCTAACTGGAAACAGGACTAGAAAAATAAAATACTGACTGGGAGTCTGAGGACTTTGGGATAGATCCTCCACAGAGGATGGAGAAAAAGTAATAGTAAGTCACGAAAGCAAACAGATCTCTACCAGTTTCTCCAGAATTCTTATCCAAATCCAATTTTCCTCCTATTCTTGGCCCGAAGAAATTGAAATGAAGCCATTAAGAAATCAGCCTATCTGAGAGTGTATCACTGAAGAATCAGCCTCACTAAGAGTCCTGTGAGACAATGAGATTTTAATTTAATTAGGGCCGTGGCTCCAGTGTTTATGCACTTGACCATTACTCTTATTGATACGCAGGAATTTGAGTGATAGCTTTCAAAAGGAATTATTTCAGAGTAACTAGCTTTGTTTACTAAAATATGGTAACTATAAGATCTACTCTGTAAGAGATGTGAATGTATGAGTAATAGGCTGTCACGAAGATTTTATAATCTGCAATATTTGAGAAGTAATAAGATACTGTTGTTGGCTGGCCATCTGGTTATACATACTTGGTGTCATAGTTTGCTTTTTATTTTTTCATTTTTTATTTTTACTGGTGAGAGGCAAGGAATAGGAGTTCAGAGGTGGTGGGTTGTTTTTTTTTAATAAAAACAAGGAATTTATGTTTAGTTGCTTAACGTGGTTAGATTTTGTTTTTACCTTATGCAGAATTTAAAAAATGAAAGTTTCATTATATATTTTCTTTTGTCTTTTTTTTTTTCAAAGAATAAAATGGAAACCTCACCCCCTAATTTGGTCCCCAGATTGAAACTTTTAGCTTAATTTTTAAAATAGTCTCTTTGGCATAAGGAGTCAGACATGAGTCAAAACTCCAGAAAGAAAAATCAGCAATGGAAAAGACCTATAGAGATTTCATATTTCATCCTTTCATTCAAAAATATTTATTGAAACCATAGTATTTGCATATCATGCTGCCAGACACTGAGGGATTTGCTAAAGAAATATTAAAGACCTTCTTCCTTCTTTGAGGAGCTTAGAGCTTACTTGGGGAGAACTGAGATAGACTTATGAAACAGTTAAGTTGTAATTCAAGGCAGCATATGATTATATACCAAAATACGTGATTCTGACAAGAAATGCTATAGGAGTTCAGAAAAGGGAGTGATAACTCAGTGGCACTACTGTTTTCTGCCTACAAATTGGCAAATTGTAGCACTATTTGTATGAAATACTTTACACTTGTTTTTTTGGCAGTCTTAGGCTTTGACTCCCAGGCAGCATTAAGAGCCAACGAAAATATTTGTACTCCAGTATCTTCAGAATTGGCTTTTTTTTTTTTTTCTTATAGGCAGAGGAAGTGCCTTACACACACCAGAGTGCCCATGAGAGGCAGGGAGTTTTTGACAGTCATGATCTAATTCAGATACAAAAGAAAGAACCAGCTTCGTCATTCTCTGTTTTTCAATCCAGCAGTGCTTTTCTCTCCGTTGCAAACTCTCTCTGACATTGAGAGGCAGTTTAATTTGAACTTAATGTCCGTGACGGACGAGCTAGCCATCAAGGGTCAGATAAATTTATGACTTTGGAGAATTGCTGATGAACATCCCCGTGGTTATAATGTTGGAGAAGAAACTGACACAGATGTAGTGGGAGGTGGGACACAGATGTGCTCATTGGGAGCAGGATTCCCCAAATGTCAGAAGCCGGTGACATGCTAAAGGTATTGTGCTTGGGCATGACGTTTAGTGAAACTCACTGACTTCCTGTTCTATTTTTGCCATATTCAAATTAACACAGATCTCAAAGATGAAGCCATGAGGCCTAAATTCTTAAGAATTAAAACAGAAAGAGAGAGTCGAGGAAAGAGAAGAAATAAAACCTTCAGGAAGCCAAATACACTCTTTGGGCCCATCCATTCCTCATTCCACTCGGGTCCCCTCGGGGATTCCCCGTAGCTGAACATGGTCATCATTTGGTTGCTTTTCAATCTTACGATCCATGTGTTTTCAGTTTCATTTAAAATTCACCATCACTGGTTTACCACCCCTGCATTTTAATCTTCAGCCTTCAGGTGGTATAGTACTGGAAACATTTTGCTCTTTCCTTGACACCATTCAATGGAATATCTAAGGAGTCCAACACCATTTGGCGATGACGTGGCTGTTAGTGTTCTTCTTGCTGGGTTGGTGGCCCGTCTGGTGAGGCAAGGGTTCCCAAGTTAGTGTGACCCAAGTTAGAGTTCTGACAAGGGTTCCCAAGTTAGAGTAACTGACACATCAAGCAAACCAGTGATCTCACCACTCAGCTTCTGAGCATGTCTTTATCCAAGTACTTGGCCCTGGCCACAGCTTAAGACTGATCCGGGTCATCTGACTTGGGAAAATGGCCCTAGAAAAACGTTTCGTGTGTATCTTTTGATATAATTTGGTATCTGTCTAAATAAATATTATGTAGCAGATGGTTATGGAATGTCTTATCAAATTCTTAGGCAGACTCTGCCCTTGAAATATTTCTATTTAATTATCACACTGCAAAGCACAAAATAGTAGGTTTATTATTATTATTATTTTTTAATCAAGTTACACAATAGATTGATATTCTGGGAATGAATAGCAAACCAAAAATTTATACAAAATGTGAACTGAGCTGTTCTTTGCTAGGTTTCTCTAAAAGGGAGCTCCTTATTTCAGAATCCATGAGAGGATGTGTTTTGGATATATTCAGCGGTGTCATTTTGAGAGATGGCTCAGGAGTCAAAGTTCAACATGTTGTGTACATTTGTTCTCTGCTCCTAGACATGCTGGAAAGAAATGCTAGGCTGTTTTCTTGTGGCTTTTCATGGTTTTAGCATCATGTTCCTATTCTCGCTCAAATCAATAATCCACTGTATAAAGCCTAGCATTCTGTACTGAAGCCAAGTCGAAGGAAGTTTTAACTAACGCATGTGTGGGGTCGTTGTTTTGTTACCTTGTTTTTTTTTTTTTTTTTTAGGTGCACCTTTCAAGGAGATTGTGTACGTTCAGGGAACTTAGAAAACTGGCTGGATATTTTGTCTGGAGCGAAAAAGTGCCCTAGAATTCAGCTAATTCGAAGCAGTAGAGATAAGGTAAGAGGAAAAATTTTAATTTGTCCTCATTGTATTGTCTCATTTTGCACAGCGGATGCTAACTTCCTTCTGTGTGTAAAATACCTATCAGCAATCAAACGTGCTCAGTGATAGTGCTCCATTCATTTAGTTAACAAATATTGAGTGCCTACCAGATGCCATCCACTCTGCAAGGTGCTGAGGCTATAGTAGTAACCAAGCCACATCATCGGCCTGCTCTCATGGAGTTTGTCATCTTGTGGAGCTAAAGATGACTTTCATTGGTTGAACTGGAAGAAAAGCTGGACTTCTAATGTCGCAGAAATACATATTGCTTTTGAAAATAGAGAAAAAAGAAGTTCAGATTCATGGTCAACAAGATTCCTTAAATGTGGCTTAAGTGCAGAACTTTGTTTAGTTTCATGGTCCCTTATCCTAATGTGTTCAGGCTTCTCCAGTAACCAGCTTATGAACATGGCTTCAAACAGTATTGGTAGAGATGCAGAGAAAATCAACACGGGCAGTGACTGTGGCAAGTGAGGTCCCTTGGAAAGCCCGTGGGCTCTTGCTATGGCAGCACCACGCTTGACAAACACATCAGCCCTGTCGTTGGATGAGAGAAGAGAGCAAGGAGCATATTTAAGCATTTTCAAAGCACATGCCAAGCATGCCCTTCGGGAGAAGGGAATTCCTGCCTTGAAACCTCAGTGGTGCTATAAAGAGACATTTTCTCCCTAATCATGGCTCTTGTGTTATGAATAATTGTACAGCAGCCAGTTGACCTGTCTGTTGAGCGCGCTGTGTTCTGTTTGAATGCCACATTAACAAGGAAATGGGCCACTTTCTCTTTTCCCTTACACTTTGCCATTTCAAAGAAATAGCAAGAACTTGACCACTTTCAATGATTTAACATTTAATAAAGAAGAGCCAAAGTATTTAATGAGTGATAAATAATAAAAAGAATTAAGCTTGCAAGTCATAACTGACCAGAACTAACGGATTTAAAGTTATTTGGCTGTTGTGACTTTCTGTTGTCTTCCTGGAGAAAAAAAAAAAAAAAAAGAACTTTGGTACTAACTTCCACCAGCCCTGAGTCAGAGTGAATAGATTTGGTGGAAAAGATGCTTGGGTACCTAAATATAGGTATATCCAAGTTCTAATTTCTGTCATCAGTCTGAAAAATAGCCAACTTTGGCGCTGATAGAGAATAGTAAAAAGTATAATACCTTAATCTTTGAATATGCCCAGGACTCTGATACATGGTTAAGGTTTTGGATTTTTTTATGTCATTTAAAAACATTTAAGGGTAATACTTCAGCTAAATGTAGTGGCAGGAAGTAGCTTGTTCATTAAATAAAAAGTGCTGCTTATACAACTTCCTTACCTAGCTAGGGGCTCACTATTACAAATTAATCACTGTTTACATCTAGTCTGGAACATTTCAAAAACTGCTTACCACCCAAACAACCACTGGTGTTTTCTTCCTTGCCCCCAGTCCCACTGTGGTTTACCCTAATCTCAGAGACTTCCTACATAGCCACTGCCTCACTCCTTCCAGCTCACCACTAACTCTAAAGGTAAAGAAGATAAGAAGTTCATAATTTGGTTAAAGCTATTCTTTGAAACCAACTTTGGACTGATTAATAGTGTTGATAAGCCATCTGATTCCATCTCTTGATCATATTATTTCCAAATATTTCCTACCCTTATGGCCACCTTTGGCTTATCTGAAAGTCTCAGGTCTTTGTTTAAATAAACCTGACCTTGACCTATGGAGAAAGCAGTCTAGGGTGTATCAGGTTCTATCTATTAGCTCTATTCAAGGGGTGTTTGCTACCTGCCTATCATATGCCTAGTAACATTCTAGTCACTTTGTAGGCAGAGAAAAACCTCTATATAATAGAGAACCTCTGTTCACAAGAAGCTTTGTTTCTTTCCACAAAACAATTAAAAGATAGTACATCCTCATACTCACTATGGGATCAGCATTAAAAAGAAATAATTAGAGCAATCCCAGTTGTCCTGGAGGGATTTCTGTGAGGTTTTGTTGAGTAAAACAGCAAGATGCATACAAGTGTTCCTAGCATGATCTTATATTGATCGAAAAATGTCCCTGTATATGTTTATGTATATATGTCTCTATATGATTATTTGAGCATGGGCAAAAATATGGAAGAATTCATTCAAGGTTGTAAACATGGGCCCCTCTGGTGGAATGACTGATGTGGTGGAGAAGGAAAGCAGAGATATGTAGTAAAAATAGAAAGGACACAGAAATAAAATTCTTTCTTTTTTTTTTTTTTTTGTGATGGAATCTCTCTGTCACCCAGGCTGGAGTACAGTGGTGCTGTCTCTGCTCGCTGCAACCTCCAACTCCCAGGTTCAAGCAATTCTCCTGCCTCAGCCTCCCAAGTAGCTGGGATTACAGGTGTGTGCTGTCATGCCCAGCTAATTGGAATAAAATTATTTCTTAAACAATATGGTTCCCAGAGGAGAGACACTGGAAACTTTTTTTTTTTTTAAGACAGGGACTTGCTCTGTCACCTAGGCTGGAGTGCAGTGGCGTGATCATAACTTACTGCAGCCTCGAACTCCTGGGCTTACGATCTCCCACATCAGCCTCCCAAGTAGCTGGGACTACAGGTGTGCACAACCATACCCAGCTAATTTTTAAATTGCTTGTAGTGATAGGCTCTCCCTATGTTGTGAGGCTGGTCTCAAACCCGCTGGGCTTAAGTGATCCTCCCACCTCAGCCTCTCAAAGTGCTGGGATTATAGGCATAAGTGACATGCCCATCCTCAAAACATTCTTTTACAAGTCAGAACTAAAACAAGGAATTCTACCATCACTGATATTACTGACATTATTTGTGAAGCTCTGTCTACTGCAGTAACACAAGAGACGAGTAATACAAATAATTATTTGATTTAAATCTAAAAAAGTACCTTTATTTGCTCATCTTAAGTGGTTGCATGTCTGTAGAATCTAAATACGTTAGCTTTAAACATTATTCAAATGAATAAAGTGCTGAATGTTCAATAAATATTTAATATCAATCACCTTACTACATGTCAAATAAAACAAACTTTTAACTTCATGAATAAAAGGTCCTATTCATAGAAACAACAGAACTACTCAGCTATAAACTTAAAGAGCAAGGTACATATCCTGCTCTAAAACTATTCTTACTAAGAGATATGTGTTGGAGACAGCTACCAAAAAGAGTGATTCTTGCTTTGAACAACTTAGCTTAAGCCGTTCTTTGTTATAGTAGTTAGATAGCAGAGCAGTGGTATACTAAGGCTTTTTTTTTCTTGAGACAGAGTCTTGCTCTGTCGCCAGGCGCCAGGCTGGAGTGCAGTGGGGCGATCTTGGCTCACTGCAACCTCCGCCTCTTGGGTTCAAGCAATTCTCCTGCCTCAGCCTCCCGAGTAGCTGGGATTACAGGCGCCCACCACCACGCCCAGCTAATTTTTGCGTTTTTTAGTAGAGACAGGGTTTCACCATGTTGGCCAGGATGGTTTTGATCTCTTGACCTCGTGATCTGCCCGCCTTGGCCTCCCAAAGTGCTAGGATTACAGGCGTGAGCCACGGAGCCTGGCCTTTTTTTTTTTTTTTTTGAGACAAAGTTTCAGTCTTGTTGCCCAGGCTGGAGTGCAATGGCGTGATTTAGCTCACTGCAACCTCTGCCTCCTGGGTTCAAGCAATTCTCCTGCCTCAGCCTTCCAAGTAGCTGCGATTACAGGCACCCACCACCATGCCTGGCTAATTTTTTATATTTTAAGTAGAGACGGGTTTTACCATGTTGGCCAGGCTGGTCTCGAACTCCTGACCTTCAGGTGATCCACCTGCCTGGGTCTTCCAAAGTGCTGGGATTACAGGCATGAGCCACTGTGCCTAGTCTTAAGGCTATTTGTAAGTAATCATAGCAAAACCTTAACAATTAAAAACATAAGCATAAATAAAAATAAAAACAAAAATACACAAAGTATTTTCTTAGACTATATGGAAAACATCTTAAACATATTCAGGCATGTTCTACGTTTCTTGGTGGGAAGATATCATAAAAATGTCACTTCTTCCTCACTTATTTTTCTTGACTTCATGTAATTCCAATGAATTTTGAATAAGTGTTTATTTTAAATTATATGAAATTCATCTGGAATAACATGAACTGATCAAGAATATCCAAAACATATTCTGAAAAAACGTAAGTTTATTTAGGCAAGAGCACTCCCATTAGATTGCAAACATAGATGATAGATAGATAGATAATCAATAGTAATTTAATCAATGTTTCTGGTTTTAAAATAGGATTATAGAGTCATAGAATATAGTAGAAAGCTCAGAAATAGATGTAAAAATTTTAAAGAACAGATGTCATAAAATAAGAGGAAACAAAAATAATTTCCTAAAATGTGTGAGATAACCTGGCTTATACTATGGAAATGTAATTCATATTTTACATTAAATATAAAAATAAAATTTAGACTAAGAAATTGATATGTAAAGATAAGTCACAGAAGTAGCAGAAAATGAATTTGAACATAATTTGAAAGTATGATAATTTATTTTACCTCTGAAGCAATATAGTATGTAATAACAGAAGAAAGATATTCATATATGTGATTTCCTTTTTAAAAAAATCTATACGATAAAAAATACAAGTTAACTTGGCTGGGCCTGGTGGTTCATGCCTGTAATCCCAGCACTTTGGGAGGCCAAAGTGGGCAGATCACTTGAGGTCAGGAGTTCAAGACCAGCCTGGCCAACATGGTGAAACCCTGTCTCTACTAAAAATACAAAAAAATTAGCCAGGCGTGGTGGCGGGCGCCTGTAATCCCAGCTACTTGGGAGGCTGAGCCAGGAGAATCACTTGAACCCAGGAGGTGGAGGCTGCAGTGAACCGAGATCACGCCATTGCACTCCAACCTGGGCGACAAGAGCAAAACTTTGTCTCAAAAGGAAAAAAAAAAAGAGTTAACTAAAACACACACTTCAGGAAAATATTTTCCACAAACAAAATATTCGTTATAAGATAATAACACTAAGAAAAATTAAAATGAAAAACATCAACACACCGAAAAATAAGTGGGCCAAAACACATATATTCTCACAAGAGGAGATTCAGAAAGTAGATATAAATATGGAAATATGTTCAACCTGACTAGTTTTCAAATCAATACAAATTAAAGCGATAATAAGCTGTGCTAACACCCAGTGTTGGTGATGCCAATTAGCACAACCTTTTTGGAAAGCAATTTGGTAGCATGTTTCAAAAGTCATGAATTCATTCTGCTTGAAGCATTAATTTCAGCCTTAGAATCCTGAGGAAATAACTTGAAAGAAGAAAATCCCTAAGCATAAAGATGCTCTTGCAGTAGCATTTATAGAATTAGAAACCTGGAAATAATGAAACTGTTTAGCAATAAGGAATGATTCAGTAAAATAAGATATGTTGGCCTGATAAGAGTGTTGTGCAGCAAGTAATCCTTTGGCCCTGTGGATATTGCCAGCTAATTGACACCCCAGCGGCCTCTGCATCCCCTCTCTCCCTTTAAGTCTTTACTTCCTCTTTATCCAGTTTGATTCAAGAAAGAGCCTTCAGCCTGAGCCAGGCACAGTGGCTCACGCCTGTAATCCCAGCACTTTGGGAGGCTGAGGCGGGCGGATCACCTGAGGTCAGGAGTTTGAGACCAGCCCAGCCAACATGGAGAAACCCCATCTCTACTAAAAATACAGAAATAGCTGGGCATGGTGGTGCATGCCTGTAATCCCAGCTACTCAGGAGGCTGAGGCAGGAGAACCACTAGAACCTGGGAGGTGGATGTTACGGTGAACCAAGATCGTGCCATTGCACTCCAGCCTGGGCAACAAGACTGAAACTTTGTCTCAAAAAAAAAAAAAAAAGAAGAGCTATCAGTCCCATGCTAGGTTTCTTAGGACAACCTTCAGCTTTTTAACCATACTCGTCTGGAACCCAAGTCACACAAAAATACCTTCACCTCACTGGTTCCTCTCTCCTTCCACTGCATCTGAAAAAAACATGCTGTCTTCTCTTTTTAGGTCCACTCCAACCTGGTTTCTGCCCCACTCTTTCCCTGAACCGGATCTTGCTAAGGTCACTAGTGAACTCCATGCCGTCATTCCAGCAGACGCTATATAGTCCTTATGTTACTTGGTGGATAGGCAGCATTCTTGAAACCGTCTTTTCCATTGCTTTCCATGGCACGCCCACTGCATGCTCTCCTCCTCTGTGGCCAGGCCTCTATTCCCTTGCTGGTTCCTCCTCTCCCTGTCTGTAAATATTGGGAGCCACGTAAGGCCCAGTTTTGGCTCTTCCTCTCTTCTTACTCTGTATTTTGTCTCTAGACAATCTCATCCTCTTCCATGGATTTATACGTCATCTGTATGTTTGTGTCTCCTTTATCCCCACCCTAGATTGCTCCTCTAAGCTCCAGGCCCATACACAACTTGACACATCTGCTTGAGTATCACACAAGTATCTTGAACTACATACACCCAAAGTTGAAGTCTTGAATCTTCCTGCCAGAGTCTGCCTTTCCTTGTCAGTGTGCCCCATCTCCATGTATGGTACCCATGGTACCTCCATCCATCCATTTACTCCCCAGCATCCTCCATATCCATATCCCCCACTTCTAGTCCTGCCCTGTGCTCCTTACTTCTAAGGGGTACCTTGACTGTCTGGTTCTTTCCCTTTCCACTGTACCATCTCAGCTCCGGCATCTTTTGATGATCCCTTGATACCATGTGACCCTCCAGTTTTATTCTAGTGGAGTGTTCTGTATACTTCTACTAGTGTATAAGCTCTTGGAGGGCAAGGACCAAGCTGTTTGGTTCACTGGTATAATCAGTGCATGGTGCAGCACTTGGCATGTGTTACGAGCCTGGTACATATTTATGGAATAATTACAGTTACGTAAAAACTGCACATGTGAGAACTAGAAGGAAATGTGGAAAGTGTAAAAGAGTTGGTGAAAATATGATTTAAAGAAATTCTGATATTCTTGTTATAATGTTTGAGCAGTGAATTCAATTTAAGACGTATATGTGCCCGGCGTGGTGGCTCACACCTGTAATCCCAGCACTATGGGAGGCCGAGGCAGGTGGATCACAAGGTCAGGAGATTGAGACCATTCTGGCTAACACAGTGAAACTCCATCTCTACCAAAAATGCAAAAAATTAGCCGGGCATGGTGGCAGGTGCCGGTAGTCCCAGCTACCTGGGAGGCTGAGGCAGGAGAATCACTTGAACCTGGGAGGTGGAGGTTGCATTGAGCCGAGATTGTGCCACTGCACTCCAGCCTGGGCAACAGAGCAAGACTCTGTCTCAAAAAAAAAAAAAAACATATATGTATACAAGATAATATGTGATAGGGTGCTGAGATGTGTGGTGAAGATATAAATGCTGGGCTGAAGACTCAGCATGAATGAGAGTTCAGTCATTTGTTGAAAATGAGTGAGTGGGAATGGTTTGGGATTTGTTACTGTACTCAGAATTCCCTGAAGATAATTGAACTCCAGTCCAGGTAAAGTGGACTGAAAGAACTCGCCTTCTTCCAGCATGATAATATGGCCCAGAAACAGAACTTTTTGACAATGGAAAGATAGGGGTGACCTCCAGGAACTAGATTAGACTTAGCAAGCTTATTTGAGAACCAGGGAGACAGCAGAGTCTTAGGTGGCAGTGCAGCAAGTTTGGGAGGAAGAGAGAAGTATAACAGAAGACAGACAGCTGCCTGCTTGTCTAGACTATGGCTCTTCATAGGCGCTGATAAGGTGACCACTTCCTGTACTCCCAGGTTCCTTTTACTTAGCCCACATTCCCGCCAGATCCCATCATGCTCCTGATGCTAAAGGAGTCCACTGATGGCATGTTAATTCCTATAATTTTCCTTCTGAACAGGAGACCTGACTGCCTTGTTCCTTTGGATCATTTCCTAGGGAAAAAGTTACTTTGGAGAAATTTCAAGATTGTCTTGTTGTGACCCTGCTGTACACATACACACATGTACAGGCACAAAGACATACCCCTGTACACATACAGACACACACACAAAAAAACACTCTCTCATCCAAATTTGATCGTATGTTTGACCAGAAGCAAAACCTTAACTAATTCTAAAAGCACATTTCACAGACCTCCTTCTTTAATCATTATCTAACAATATTAGCAATAAGGAATAGTTGACAAATGTAACTTAACACTAGGAGATCATCAAGGCACACCCTCTTAAATGAACCCTAGATCAAAGAGAAACAGATGAAAACAAAGTCATGTGTTTGGAATACTTAATATCATAAAGATATGAATTTTTCTATTTTTCTAATATTAAGGCATATATTTAATACGATTTCATTTAGACTCAGTCCCTCAACCTCTTTGGATAAAATGAACTTAAAGTTCATATGGATGAATAATGTCCAGGAAGTGCTAAGAAAACTATGAAAATAGAGGTAAAGAAGGAGAGATCTGCCTTATCAGATGCTAAATATATTTTAAATTACAGGAGTAAAAACTTAATGACATTGAAATAGAAGTAGATCGATAGATTATTGGAACAGAGCAGAGTTCAGAAATAGATTCCAGATAAATGGAAATTTAATATAGGACAAAATGGCATTTCAGTTCAGTGGGAAAAGGTTTGTTTTTTGTTTAATAAATGGCTGTGACATAATTGATTAACCATCTGGATAAAAATAAAGTTGGACCCTTATCTCACCCTCTATATAAAAATAAGTTCCAGATGGATTAAAGACATAAGCTTAAAAAATAAAGCAGTAAAGACGTTGGAACAATTTTATATTTGTCCGTAAACTAGAGTTTGGAAAGCACTTTATAGCCAAGACAAGAAACCCTATATTTGATTACTTAAAAGCACATTTTGTGAGGGTAAAAGATGCCACAAGCAAAAGTTACAAGACAAACAGTAGATTAGGAGAAAATATGTGTCAGAAATATGACACATAAAGATTAATATCTACACCAGGCAGAGGGCTCTTGAAAACTGATAAGAAAAATACACATACAAAGCAGAAAAATGGTCAAAGAATAAGAATATGCGATTTACAAAAGAGCAAACCAAATAGCCAACAAAACATCTATTTTTTTTATATTTATATTATTATTTTTTTGGAGGTAGGGTCTTGCTCTGTCACCCAGAAACATCTATTCTTTACATCAGCTCTTCTGAGAGCTGAGAGAATTTTTCTTGGAAATTCTCCTTCCTTTGGCAGGATCAAAGGGTGAAATCATGTGAGGTTCTGTGATGGATGGAAATGATGCAAAAATCATCATTTTTTCCTCATCTCTTCCCTGCACAGACTACAGTGACTATGGTGGGAAACTTCTTTCCAAGACACTCAAAGTGCATGGTGAAGAATGTGGACTCCAGCAGGGAGCTCTGCCAGAATAAAAGTCAGCTCAACTGGACCTGCACCTGTAGCATCCCAACCAGAGCAGCCTACAGAGGTATGTGGACTCTTCTGGGGGTGGTGGTGGTTGTTGTTATAAAGTCAAAAAAACAAGGGAACCTCCTGAGTTCAGGTTGCCCAAGGAATCCTAATAGTTCCCCCTCTGTAGACTCACTCGCTCCCTACCACCTGGTTCCCACTTTTCCCCTGGGTCCTCCTCACCTCTGCTCTACCTCATTCCTTGACTCTAAGACCCTACTATCAGATATGCCTGGAGAATGACAAGAGGAGGGTGAGTTGGATAGGAGAGTGCAGAAAAACCAGACTGTACCCAAATGGTTTAGATAATTCAGAGATCTGAAAAGCAAGAAATTTTAACAACCAGTGTTCTATCAGCTTGAGTTCATTGCATTCATCCATCCATCCAGGAAGTGTTTATTGAACATCTACTGTATGTGAGGCACTATGCTATGTAGTGACTCCCATTTGCCCCTAGAAAAAAAGACTACGCACAGGGATGGAGAGACGTAAGTGGCTCATTACAATGTGGTGTGTAAATGCAGGGAACATAGAGTACCATGAGAAGCACATGAAAAATGTACCTTACTGGACATGGCAGAGGGGGAAAAAGTAAGGAAAGCTTCCTGGAGGAAATGATGTCCAGACTCCAGGGTAGAGTTGAGCCAGACAAAGAGGAGGGGGATGAGTATTTCAGACAGAGACCAACCTGCACGATGGCCAGGAAAGAAAAAGCTTTATTTGAAGAACCAAAAGAGCTTCTATATGGCCAAAGCAAACGGGGTAGGGGAAGGTGGAAAGGGGAGAGGGAGAGAAGATGGATACCAAAGAAGGCAGCCAGGGAACTGTGAAGGGTCTTATGAACCATGAATCCTGGGAGCTGTGATGAGACACCAAGAGATTTAAGCTGGAGGCTGGCAGCACACTCAGATTTATACTAGAAAGGTTCAATTGTGCGTTGTCTGTCTTTCCTGTTGGAATGTAAGCCCCATGGAGGCAGGGACTTTGGGAAGAGGTCTTCCCTGCTGTACTTAGAAGAGTGTCTGGCACAATGTAGCCATTCACAATCAATAAATGTTTGTTGAATAAATGAATGGCTTAAAGGTGGAGGATGGACCGAAGAAGGGAATGACTTAACGACTGAGTTCCGAAAGATCAGATAGGAAAGCTATTGGAGGGGTCCAGGTGAGAGGGAGAGTGAGAGCTGGAGGAGAGGCCAACGGGGATGGAGAGAAGTGGATTCAGAAGATGTTTAGGAGGTGCAGTGGGCAGACGGAGGACTCCTGAGTCTCTTCAGACAAGGAGGACTAGCAGTAGAGTTGAGCTCATGGAGTAGGTCTCCAGGAATGAGTGAGGATCATTAATGGAACTGAGTGGGTTTTGTGGTGAGAGCTGGAGTTACCCAATGTCTTAGTCCATTCTGGCTGTTATAACAAAATATCTGAGACTGGATCATTTATAAACAATAGAAATGTATTGCTTACAGCTCTGGTGGCTGGGGAGTCCAAGGTCAAGGCTCCAGCAGATTCAGTGTCTGCCAAGGGCTTGGCCTCTGGCTTCACAGATGGCACCTTGTTGCTGTATTCTCACATACAGAAGGGGCAAGGGAGCCCTCTCATGCCTCTTTTATAAGGACACTAATCACATTCATGAGGATGCAGCCCTCATGATTTAATCACGTCACAAAGGCCCCATGGCTTGATACTATCACATTGGGTATTAGATTCCAACATACGAATTTTGGGGAGACATCAACATTCAGACCATAGCACCCAATTGATCCTTAATCCCTCAAAAGGTAATTTAATGCACCAGGCCAGAGATGTGAGCTTAAAAATGCCTCTCAGCCACTGGCTGGTGGCTGTTTGGGTCTGATTGCTTGGAAAATCACCTCAATTTTCCACTTTACTTTGTCCACACTGTGCAGCCTTTGTGATGCACTTCTGGTTAATTTTGTTCGTGGAAATGCAGACCTTGCTCACCTATAAAATATGCTTCTGAAATATTTGAGATCACCTTGTAAAGCTAGTTGGTTGCTTTTAGAGCATCCATCAGTTGCACCCAGCCTTCACCTGCCGTTTTCTGAATAGCTTACATATTCTGAACAGGCAAACAAATTCAGTTCCCGGCCTCTTGTACTCAGCCAGCCAGTGACCATTGCCAAGCCTTTATCCATGGCCTTCTTTGAATCTAGAATGGCCTCCCCACTTTCACAAAATCCTGTCTTCCTTTCTGCTTTGAAACATTGGAGAAAAGTCACCTCTTCCATATGGTCTCTACTACAGAATAAATCATATTTATTCTTGCCAGCTTCTGCTCTTTCTCAGCGATTCTAACACCCCTTTGATCTTCCGTGCACACCCCTGTGTTGGTACCTAGGTTGCCAGAGGGAGCTGAACCCACTCATAGGGTGTTTCCTTGAGCGTGCTGTTATCGTTGTGTTTTGTTCACCTAAGTTAAATGCTTTCATAGAAGAAATCATGAATATTCATTTCCTTGTGATATTTCCAGATAGAGTTTTGTGCCTATTTGATGCTTGAAAAAAAGTGTGACTTTTACAGTCTTCATCACTGGACACTTACAGATGCCACTGGAGTGTATTTTCACTGGGGGTCCCTCAGAGCTGACTGGCCCTGTGTTCAACCTGCTTACATGTGTCAAGTGTCTGTTCAGAGGCTTTTGCAGAGAGGTCATGCCAGCCCTCCAAGCCTCTTTGTCTTGAGAACAGAAAATGATCATTCCATGTATACCCACTGTACGTGAACCGAATTTTATGTGGAATTCTGGCTTTCACGGGGAGTGATGTTGCTGTGGAGAGTCACCTTAGGGTAGGGGTTCTTAGACTTTGTGAACCACACACTCATAACATTTCAGTAAGAAAATTAGGGGTGCCAACGGAGGCAAGCCAGCTTCTTATTTTGTCAAGACTTGGATTTGAAAAGCCACCCTCTCAGCCAGGCATGGTGGCTAACGCCTGGAATCCCGGGACTTTGGGAGGCTGAGGCAGGCAGATCACTTGAGGTCAGGAGTTCAAGACCAGCCTGGCCAACATGGTGAAACCCTGTCTCTATTTAAATAAATAAATAAATGGCACCATCTCCTATTCCTATTAATTCATCAAAGGAAAAAGATACTAATATCTTGTTATTAGCACTGGTCCCTGGACAGAAGGGGATTTGAAAGGTGCTACTGTGTGTTGTGGTCCCAAACCTGGGCTCTATGCAGTCGTTCCATGAGGAGCAGTTCACCCCAGTCTTGCTAAATCAGAATAGTTAGGAGCATTGCCCTGGAATCTACATTTTTGTAAATTTCTCAGGTGATTCTGGTAGACAACCAGGTCTGGGAATCACTACCTTGGATAGAGTATATATGTTTAAGGAGACACAGGAAATATTCTATTTCTCTAATGCAGTTTCAGTAGTTTTAAATCCTTGTTATTTTGTTCTTTTGGGGTTTTCTAACCAATGAGTAGGTTTTCAAAGGCAGATAAGAAATCCTTCATCACAGATTTGGTAACAGTCGATCCCAAGAAGACTGTGCAACCCTGCCCATGGGAACTACCCTTTAGAGTATGTTAGGTAAATATTTGCAACGTGGATTTTTCTGAAGGTTACCGTATTTTTAACATTCCGATTTTCATGTTTTAGGCACTTCTTGCTCGGTGACTTGTTTTATTCTTATGCCTTGGCCAATTAAAAGCTGAGATAGTGATCCCTAGGAGAGTGTGAGATGTAAATGAGCTGTAAAATGGCTTTTTCCTAGTGATTATCCATGGGAGGCTTGCAACTCGAGGTGGGCTCAGTCTGTTTGGAGGCTTGAGCTGTGCACGCCGGCTGCCTGACGCAAATGGCCCACGGGGAAGGAACCACATACTGATTGAAATGTTAGCAAACAGCTGGCACGCTCCCACCCACTATGCAGAGGAGGCAAAAATATTTATTTTTTTTTTTGCATTTACAGCTATGCTTGACTATAGCAGGAATCCACCATAAATGACTTTTTTCCCCCCTTCGCTCCAGATGTTTCAGTTGTCAACGTGATGTTCTCCTTCGGTTCTTGGAATTTATCCGGCAGATTCAACTTTACCAACTGCTTATCATTAAAAGAGTAAGATTTTATTTGAGATTTGAATATTCTCTCGTTGGTCTTAATTTACTTATTTGTTTGACTCCTCCATTTCCTAAAGAACTCTTTTGTGAGATAGAACTTTCCAAAATGCCTTTTGGAGCCTGGCCGAATGGGAGGTGGGAGAGCCACTGAGCTAATAAGCTCAGCTCACACTTTCTAGCCCAGACTAGTAAGCTGGCCACGCGAGGGAGAGAGATCATGCTTAAGTGTTCATACCCGCAGGGAAATAGATCTTCCCAAGACTGAGAGGCAGCCTTGAAATAAGTAAAGAAGAAGGGACAAGCCACGTCCAGCACTTTAGGAGGCCTAGGTGGGCAGATTGCTTGAGCCCAGGAGTTTGGGACCAGCCTGAGCAACATAGTGAGATGCCATCTCTACAAAAAATACAAAAGTTAGCCGGGCATGGTGGTGCATGCCTGTAGTCCCAGCTACTTGGGAGGCTGAGGTAGAAGGATCACAGCCTAGGAGGCAGAGGTTGCAGTGAGCCGAGATGGCGCCACTGCACTCCAGCCTGAGCGACAGAATGAGACTGTCTCAAAAAAAAAAAAAAGAAGAAGAAGAAGAAGAAGAAGGAGCACTGCTAGGTTCTCTCCTGATTGGAATGGCTTCAGGAATTTGGGCAGAACGAGAAGCATTTAGCCTAGGGGTAAGAAGTCACACTCAGGAAGGACAAGGTGAGGTCCCTTTCACCGAAAGAACATGTTCCTTCTGCCCCCCTTTTCACCATATTTGGCCCCTTTGGACTACATAGGCCCTCGAGTTAGTGCCAAACCTCACTCTTTGCTTCTAAAGCAGCAGGAGGACACAGGAAATCTGTTTCTCAGATGCCTGACTTTCCAACTGGAAGTTGGGACGGAGGTCCTCAGGGCACTTTGGGAGGCTGCATGGGTAGCGACTATAGATCACACCATGGTTTGATCTACCAGCTATGCGAGTAGCAAATGGGAGTTTCTTTTGGCCTGGCCTGGGAATCATGGTTTCTCTGGGGAAAATGATTTTGAACTTGAAGCTGAGCTGGGAGGCTGCTCTTGAATGATTGGAACAAGAGCCCCTGGGCCTCATCTCCTCCACTGAGGCACTTTGAAAAAGATGACACAAGGCCCCGTTCAATTATTGCTAAGAAACAGAATGAATTTAGGAAGAAAAAAATACAAAAATTGCTACGGAAAGCCTCAGAAGTTCATGAAAATAGGAAAAAAGGGGAAGAATTAAATAGACTTGTATAACTCAGACAGTTGAAAGATAAGGTAGCTCCCCTGACGCTCAGTTTTAAAGGCCAGATGAAAGGAACCGACTCGCCCCAGGTCCCACCACTCGGTAATTAAGAACCAGATCTCAGACCTAGGTCCCCTAGGGAGGGTGAGCGCCCTTTCCATAGGTAACTGCTTCCTGTTAGGAAAGCACTTAGTACAGTAATCACACCCCGGGGGTAGAAGAAGCGCGCAAATCACAAACCCGCTTTAGCTCACTTAGGTGGCTGGATCTACGCAGAAGCCAAGGTGTCTTCTCCTTCCATGGAAACTGCAGTTTCTATAGGTCAGAGTCTCAGAATGTTTCCTCATTTCTTGGAGAAGGTATAAAATACAAACTGGGTCCGCCTGCCCGGCCCTAGCGCCCCTTGCTAGAGCAGAGGCTTCCTCTGGCCTCTGGTAGCCACGTTTCTAGATCAAACGGGATTTCCCTTTTTCACATTCCTTCTCATAAGTGCTCTTTAAGTCCTCCACAGTTTACCCAATCATGATAGGTGATTTGATTAGTAGACACACAATTCTTCTTAATTTGATTATGAAGCAAACACAAGGCCCCTCGTTGCCTCTGCTTGCCAGCTAACACTTTCTGTCTCACATCTTCCAGGCAGTTGGCAGTGTGACTGCTGGCGTGAGTGAGGGCTTCCTGATTTTGGAAGGCAGGGTGGGTAGAGGCGGGGAGAGAGAGATCCGTCTCCAGAGGGACTTACCTGAGGGTAGACAAATAGCAGAACTTGATTCAGAAACAGATTCACTGGATTCTTGTTACCTACAGATCAGCAGGTGACCCAGCTTTAGGTTTCCATGGCAACACCCCTGCAGGTGCCACTCTGGCCCATCAACCTGAGGGTTTCTGAGAGCAGGGCACAAAGCCTCACAGGACTGTCCTCTCTCCCTGCTTTCTCTCAATCTGTCCAGGGATTTTTTTTTTTTTAGTCTTCTTTTAAATGCTTGCATGCCACATCGCAGAGGGAAATTCTAGGATGTGAACATTGTCCTAAAAATGCAGGAATTAAGTCGGTTTTCTGTGTTGCTAGATGCCCAGCATGCGTGGAAACTGGCTGCGCGTGGTGTAAAAGTGTGAGAAGGTGTATCCACCCCTTCACAGCTTGTGACCCTTCTGATTATGAGAGAAACCAGGTAAAGTGACATTTTTTGTTATTGTAAGGTTTAACCGCCGGGGGCAGTGGCTCATGCCTATATTCCCAGCATTTTGGGAGGCTGAGGCGGGTGGATCACCTGAGGTCAGAAGTTTGAGACCAGCCTGACCAACATGGAGAAACCTCGTCTCTACTAAAAATACAAAATTAGCCACGTGCCGTGGCGCATACCTATAATCCCAGCTACTTGGGAGGCTGAGGCAGGAGAATCGCTAGAACCCGGGAAGTAAAGGTTGTAGTGAGCCAAGATCGTGCCACTGCACTCCAGCCTGGGAGACAGAGTGAGACTGTCTCAAAAAAAAAAAAAAAGTTTAACCAAAAATAAATGTCTGTGACCGCCTAGTCCTACCTTCTCTTTTATGTTTGTTGCACACTTCGAATTTATCACCCATGTGGACTTTGACGGGATGTTTCCATTCCAGGAACAATGTCCAGTGGCCGTGGTGAAGACGTCAGGAGGAGGAGGACTGAAGGAGGATAAGGGCAACAGAACCAACCAGATCTTACAGGTCAGACCCTATTTTTATGTGGTTAAGGGGAAAACCTCTCTTCGAATGATCATGACAACAACTTGTACTACTTTGGGTTCCTTAAAAAAATTCTCTATTTTTACTTTCTACCAAAATTCCCTTTTGTATCTTTGGTTTTTAACCAAGTTTCAGTTAATTAGCTCAGTACATCAAAGGGTGGATGCTCACATAAAATAAATTAAAACTCCGTAATTATGAAAAATGGTGTTGCTCTGGTTGAAATAAAATCGTAAAGGTAACTTTGTGGCTCATTGGGGAAGAGCTGGAAGGGAGTTATAGCCTACCATCTGAGGGATTTCAACTTGCACCATATGTAATTGCGTTTCTGGGAGTTATGTATGTGCATGGGGGCCTGTGCAAAGTGTGCAAACTAGCCTCGATTCAGTTGTTTTTTCCGGCTTTGTAGGGACATCAAACCAGTAGTGACCACTGCTAAACCAGAATTGTTAGAGGATGTGTATTTCTCTCGTCTTCTCAAAAGTGGCTGTTTATCCATAAACTTTCCTTGGAAATTCCCTTTATTTCCTTCATAATAAATTACTAAGCCACCATGTCAGTCATGTTTGAAAAGAGGGGATGTGACGACATAAACATTTATGGGCGGAACACATGTGGCTGTGCTTAGAACTTCACTTGGTCAAGAAAAGTTCATTGAGCATCTATATGTGGTAAAACCCAAAAAGAGGTTAAGTCCTGTCCTCGCTAACCTTGGAGTCTAGCAGAAATAGACAAATTAAACAGGGCAGCTCTGGGGAGAAAAAGGCTCTGTTTTCCATTTCTCTAATCTGTGGTGGTTTTTTTTTTTACTGCTGGAAATCCATTAACTGACATTACATAATCTGTGGTTTTTGACTTCTCCATTTGCTGCTACCTAAGGTCAAGTGCAAAGGTGAATAAGTAGCACATTTTTAATCATCACTGAGAAGTTGATCGTAACTTCAGGTGAACTAAGTAACAGACAGAGGGAATGTGAATCAAATGGACATAAAGTTAATTAAAGACGTTAGAAAAGCTTGGTGCTCAGGCACCTCCAGACTTTAGCAGTCTTTGAGGTCTTATTAAGTAATGGGCTCCTTTTCTCATCCTATTGGTTTGGAAAACTAAGACACAGTGACAAGGACTTGGATCAGGGAGACGGTGGCTTTGTAACTTTTTCTTTTTAATTAAACTTCGTTGTTCTGGGTTTTATTTTTTTGGCTTTGATAAAATATACAAATGAAATTTATAATTTTTACTACTTTTAACTGTACAGTTAGTCATGGTAAGTACATTCACATTGTTGTTCAATTCATCTCCAGAACTCTTTTCATCTTGCAAAACTGAAACTCCATGCTCCTTAAATAACTCTCCATCTCTGTTTCCCCCAGCCCTTGGCAACCGCCATTCTAATTTTTTGTCTCTATGAATTTGACTCCTCTAGGTACCTCATATAAGTGAATCTGTCTTTTTGTGCTGGCGTCTTTCACTTTGCATCGTGTCCTTAAGGTTCGTCCATGTGGTAGCATGGGTCAGAATTCCCTTCTTTTCTAAGGTTGAATAATCCAGTGTATGCATAGACCACATTTTGTCTATCTGTTTATCCATGGATTATTAATGCATGGGTTGCTTGCACATTTCAGCTATGATGAATAACGCTACTAGGAGCCTGAGTGTGCTGCTATTTCTTCGAGACCTGCTCTCAATTCTTTTGGGTATATGCCCAAAAGTGGAATTACTGGATTGTATGGTGATTCTGCTTTTGGTTTTTTGAGGAACCGTTGTAATGTTTTCCATGGCAATGATACCACTTTGCATTCCCATCAACAGTGCACAAGGGTTCCGGTTTCTCCACATCCTCACCAACACTTGCTATTTTCTGATTTGTCTGATAGTAGCTATCCTAATGTGTGTCACGTGGTATCTCCTTGTGGTTTTGTTTTGCATTTCCTTGATGATTAATGATGTTGAGCATCTTTTTATATGCTTGCTGGCCGTTTGTGTGTCTTCTTTGGAGAAATGTCTAATTAAGTCCTTTGCCCGTTTTTAAAATTGGATTCTTTTTGTTGTTGTTGAGTTGTAGGAGTTCTTTACATATTCTGGATATCAACCCCTTAGATATATCATTTGCCACTATTTACTCCCATTCCATAGGTTGCCTTTTCATTCTGTTGAGTTCTGTTGAAGTTCAGTTCATTTATTTTTTTTTCTTTTATCGTCCATGCTTTTGGTGTCAGATCCTAGAAATCATCGCCAAATTCAGTGTCATGAAACTTACTATGTTTACTTGTAAAGGTCTGTAGCACTTATATTTCGGTCTCTGATTTATTCTGAGTTCACTTTTACATATGGGATGAGAAATGGGTCTAACTTCACTCTTTTGCATGTGGATATCCAGTTTTTCCAACATCATTTGTTGAAAAAAGTGTCCTTTCCCCATTGAATGGTCTTGGCACCCTTGTTGAAAATCATTTCTCCATATTTGTGAGAGTGTATTTCTAAGTGTTCTTTTCTATTCTATTGGTTTATCTCTGTCTTTGAGTCAGTACTGCCCTGTTTGATTACTGTAGCTTTGTAGTAAATTTTGAAACCAGGAAGTGTGAATCCTTCAACTTTGTTCTTCTTTTTCAAGATCGTTTTGGAAAATAGTAAACTTTTAATTTTGAGATAACCGTACATTCACATGCAGTTGTAAGACAATAATATTTAATATCTCTTACCCGCTTTCCTTCAATCTTGCAAAACTATAGCACAGCTCCGCAGTCAGGATACTGATGTTGACAGCAGTCGAGACACAGAACAGCTCTGTTGTCACAAGGCTCCCCAGGTTGCCTTTGCACAGTCGCACCCATTTCCCTCCTCCCTCCCATTCCCATTTCTGATGCCTGGCAACCACTGCTCTCAGCTCCGTTTCTATAATTTTATCATTTCAAGAATTTTATATAAACGGAATCATCCAGATGTACCCTTTGGGGGATTGGCTCTTTTAACTCAGCATAATTCTCTGGAAATTCATCCAAGTTCTTTTATGTATCAATAATTCATTCCTTTTTATCACCGAGTCGTGGTCCAGGCAGAGGCTTTTTAAATGTCTTTAATTTTAAAGACAAATATCATAAAGTCACTACATCCTGGTTTCCTGCAGTGTGTCTCTCTGCACCTTTTGAACTGTGTGGTTAAAAGGACTGGGGTCACCACAAGAAAAGGAGAAGGCTGAAAATAAACAAAAGCCCAGGTCTGTCTTCAGTGTTTCTCTGTGGATTACCCCTCTAAGTATGGAGAAAGACATTTTGTTGATACTGACATGTTTTCTTTAAATATGTGTCTCAGAACAGAATCTCTCTTTTGTTTGCTAGGGAATGGAGTGTTATTTGTCACAGGAGGGATTTCTCGTGCTCTGTGAAACACTGCTCTCTTTCATCACCATGTGGAATGTGTAACATTCTGGTTTCCACTTTGGGTCTTCATGTTGGCCTTGAACAAAGCACGCAATGTCTTTGTGAGTCTTTTTCTACCAGAGAAGTCACTCACAGCTTTGCTTCAGTGCATCTGCCCACATCACATATGTACTGAGTACTTCCTGTGTGGCAGGCACTGTCTTAGGCTTCTAGGATCCTGAACTTAGATCATTTCCAGAGACATTTATTGCATGCCTATTAGATGCCATTATACTGAGCTCCACAGATTCCATGAGGAGAATGCAAATGAATCAGGCACATCTCTGGCCATCAGTCTCAAGAATCTTATCCATGAATACGTAAGTAACAATACAAAATTTTAAAAATGTTAAAATAGGGAAAGTACCAGAAAGTATACAGAGAGCCTGTCTGTGCCCGGGGCTTTGTCTTAGTCCTTCCTGTTTGCTTAAGCCGAGTGCCTTGAAGTTGAAAACACTTAATCAGTGTGGTTGGTTAAGTCTTTGATTGACAGATGGAGTGATTGATGGAGATGGTATTTCAGCCCACCTTTGAGGGACGAGAAGCATCCAGACAGATGAAAGCAGGCATTCGAAGCAGAGAAACCAGCCTAAGCATAGTGTAGGGGTAGGAGCCAGAAGATTCCAAGACACACGCTAGAGAAAACCCTAAGTAGGAGCAGAGGATGCAGGAAATGATGAGACCCAAGGTTGAAATGACGCTGGAGCCTGCATCTATTGGGCCTCACATACCAGCCCCAGGAGTTTTGACTTTATTCTTCAGTGGCAGTGGAATGCCATCCAAGATATCTTATTTGAGTTTTTTCGTGTATGGATTTGCTAATCCAGGGATCTTGTACTTATGAGGTAGGGTCCTGGTTCAATCCCTACAAAGCTGGTAGCCCTCCCACTGTTCCATGACTCCAAGACCCACCCCTGTGTCCTGACCCTGAAATGTATACCATCATCTGCCAAGGGAGCTGCATTAGAGAAATGCGTGACCACAGTAGAGAAATGAGCTCAGAAATCTATGCATGACCTTAGAGGAGTATTTCAAGCTATAAAGACCAGTATCTGACCGTCTGTCTATCTGTCTATCTGATCATCTGTCTGTCTGTCTATCTGTCTTGACCGTCTGTCTGTCTATCTATCTGTCTGTCTATCTGACCGTCTGTCTGTCTGTCTATCTTGACCGTCTGTTTATCTGTCTGACTATCTGACTGTCTGTCTGTCTGTCTATCTGTCTGTCTGTCTATCTGACCATCTGTCTGTCTGTCTATCTGACCATCTGTCTGTCTATCTATCTATCTATCTGTCTGTCTGTCTATCTGACCGTCTGCCTGTCTGTCTCTCTGTCTGTCTGTCTGTCTATCTGACGGTCTGTCTGTCTGTCTGTCTGTCTCTCCACATATCTGGTAATTGAAACTTGTCGGGACCATTGGCCCTGTCACC